>JAOXJP010055479.1:0-30090 GCA_025762735.1 Platanus orientalis | reverse complement strand
AGACCGGGTCAGATTGGATTCTTGTGTCCGGTTAAATCATTGAGGTAATTCTAAACTTCCTTTAAGATTAGATCTCAGAGATTCATATGGTGATTATGTGAAAACATATTTAGATATGTGCTTGATCAATGAACTTTACTAATTTTTATGTTCAAGAATGGTAATCTTCCTTCATTTTTAGGGTGGTTTCTCCCATTCACACAAGTCTTAAAGTATGTCAATGTCCATTCTTTGTGAATTCTGAGTTATGCGTTTGCTGGATTTTTCTCAGGCTTAATGCTTGAATTTATCTTCAACGCCTGAATTTCCAATGCTTGAATTTAATTCAGGGTGAAATTCAGGCATTGGTTTCTGAAAAATCCAGAAACTCTTATTTATGCTATCATATTCTAATTATAGGAGACTCCTCATGGGTTAGGCTTCTTAAAGGGATGGTGTACCCCTCTAAATTATTCATTGATTAATTCTTTAGGGTTAGGTTCAATCTTGACATGAAGGGGAGAAAGGGAAAGTTGTATTTTTCTATTTTTCAAGCTTAACGCCTGAATTTTATCTCAACGCCTGAATTTAATTCAGGGTAAAATCAGGTGTTGGGAGCTGATCAGGTCAACATATTCAAGTGGTCTTTTAGGATGGTTTGGTGGGTCCCAATGCTGTGGGACCCCTAGTTTAGGTTAGGGAAAGTTTCGGGTCATGTCATCTACCCACGTGGAGATATGATCTCCTAAAGTAGGCTACTTGGTCATCTGTTACAGGTTTAATGTCTGTTTTTTGGTCTGATGCCTAAATTTAATTCAGGCATTGGGTGCTAGAGTCAGCAACCAACTTTGGTTTTTGGGCCACATAGGTGGGATCCATAGGGGTAGGGTTTCTCTTAGGTCTTTACATTACAACTAGGTTGCACATACACTTAGCCAATTTTGAAAAACATTATTTTTAACCCAGACTTAATGCCTAAAATTCACTCGAACGCTTGAATTTCTTTCTCAATGCCTGAAATTAAATTCAGGCATTGGGAAGAAAGTAAGGGCCCACAGAGGTGCTCATGCACATGATTGAATTTCAGAGGCTACAATAGCCATGGGACAGGCTAATAATCAGGGCTCCTTAGGATGGGTCCCAGATCTCAATGCCTGATTTGACTCTTGACACCTATTTGTTCAACGCCTGAATTTTAATTCTGTAAAATTTAGGTGTTAGTTACTAAGAAAAAATCTAGTAATTGGATTTTCTGAATTTGAGGCCCTTAGGGCTTTAAAAAAATGTGAAATTATGCATGATGATAGACAACATATATAAGAACAACATATAAAAAATTAGACTTTAGATCATGCATACAAAATTCGAACAAAAAATCATAAATATTCAACTAAACTAGGTCACTAAAAACCCATATTTTAGGGTCTACTTGGGGGGTCATCTCGAGGCCTTCCATAGCTCCTAAAATCACCAAATTAAATCCACTAGCAAGCTTACTTGTCTAAAACAACATACTAAAATTTGGGCTCCAATAGCTTTATACAAAATTCACAAAAAAATCGACAGTAAGACATGCTCATAAATAAAGTCAAGTAAAGGCTATTGAGCCTCTACTATGTAACCTGAGTTGAAGCAATGAATTGGCAATAGTTGGACAATATAACAACTTACAAAATAAACATATTAACATAGAGATGAATGACACATAAAGGGTTTAGGCTTACCTTGGGTCCAATGAAGCCTAGGGTTTACAAAAATCCTCTTTTCTTCTTATTCTTCTTCTTCCTCTCTCTCTTAGGTTTTTTTAGGGTTTTTGGTTGTCAATTTGGAGCTACACAAAATTGGGGCTATAAATAGCCCCAATTTTGATCAACGTGTGGCTAGGGTTTGCTTAGAATGGAGGGTTAGGATCAATTTTAGGGGATGTTGAGTGTAGGGCTAGGATTGAATCTAAAATGGATGGCTAAGTTGATGGGTTTTGTGCTAGGTGATTTGGCTGAATGAAAGACCAAGATTAGATGGGGGGCCTGATGTGGAGGGTTGAGATTTAGTGTGCTAGTTCACTTATATAGGTGAGGTGGACAAAGGGGAGTAGGAGATGTCATTTGATGGCATATGGTTGGTTGCAATTTTCAAGGGGGGCATCGAGATGCGAAATAGGAGGATATGAGGGGCTTTCTACGGATTTGAAATTCATCATTTAGATCCAAGTGTGAGGGTAGAGGGTGTGCATTGGAAGATATCAATACAAGGGCTGTCATTTTATCTCTTAAGGTGTGAATGCATTAAATGTCATTAATGAGCTTAGTTTGAAAAGTCTTAGCTCATTAATGGATATTTATTGCTTTTAGGGTTTTCGAAACCCTCTGTCTACCATCACACTTCATGAGCTTTTGAGCTCAGAAGTTAGTCAACTCAGTGTCATTCTTTAAGGTTGCAGATGTTTTGGTCGCGTTGGACCAGTTAGAACCAAATTACAATAATAGCAAGGGGGTGAAATCAGGTTTTTTTTTACCTAAAAAGCTCTCATATGCACTTGGAGAGGGCAAGATGGTAAAATTGATCCAAAAATCATCAGGTGGTGGATGATCTCGGGTCAAAGGGAGCCACGACTTCTAACTACACTGAATTACAACACCCGGGAAGAAAACCAGGTTAAAAACCATCTTTTGGGTAATGGAGAATACTAGACTAGAAATGCTACTGATTTCTCTGTAAATCTCTGCTATAGGCCATGTTTGGGTACTTGAAGCTTGAGGAGTCTCGGAGTTATAGGAGCTGACAAATTAGCTATCAGATTCTCAGCAGTTGCTAGAGGGTTTTTGAAGCAGGGTTATTTAGAGAGATTGAGTTTATATAGTTGCCTGAAGACTGGTGGAATTGAACTGCTGGACATTCTTTGAAGTAGGAGTTTGTGAAATGATATTTTAAGGGTAGGGGTGAAATTAAGAAAATGGGCCTGACTTTGCTACATTCCGAGTCTAAGAGAATTTTTAAGGGCATTTCGCGTACCAAATACAGACAAAAAGTGTTTTTTCTTAGCTTGGGCAGAAATGATGACTTGGGCTACTAGGTTTTTGTAATCTAGTGTGGACTTGATAGTCTGGAGGCTCTTAATATATTGTGGGGTGGCCACTGGCAGACTGAATTTTTGATTTTAGATGAACTTCCAGGGGTTAGTTGAGTGTTTGATTTTTAGACCTGACTTGTTGCTCTCTTTGGAGTATTTGGGAGAATATGAGCAAATAAGTTCCGCAAAAGTTCGCGCTTCTTAGACAATTTTTTGAAGGTCTCATGATTCTGGAGAGATGGACACTGACTGATCTTGATTTGAAGGTCCGGAGAATATTCTAGCTCTATATGAGCAAAATGCGACAAAATGGATTTTTGACCTCTTGGGGTAGATTTGAGATTTCACAAAGTTTAGAGATTTCAAAATTCTCTTCTTAGACCTGAAGATTTGAAGCTAAGGCCAATGCCGAGATACAACGATCAATTTTTCTAGATTCGGAGATCGGATGAATCTCTGAGAACTCTTGTAGGGGTCATTTCTTGGTCAGGGTCATCATAGGTTGAGAAATTGGTTGTTGCTGTTCTCAAGCAATATCCACTTTGTGATGAGTTCCTCAGAATCGGGAGACTCAGGGATGCATAGGATCTGAAATTACGCCATTCGGACAACGGAAAAGGTTTTAAGGATCCTTTAAGAGTCCAGGGGTAAATTCTCTAAGGTGAAAAAGGTAAAATGATAAATTTTTGCCTGTGGGTCAAAAAAAGTGAAAATGAGAATTCTTCGCCTGTGATGCTTCATGACAAGAAGGTTTATATAGGTAGAAGAAATTATGTGATCTGAGTGGTAGATAGTGAGTTTTAGGCTTTTGAAGGTAATATGGCAAAATGGTAATTTTTCCATCTGTGATGCTTTGCTGAAGAAAGATTTACAAAGGTTGAAAAACTTGCTGATGACATGGATGGAGTTTCTAAAATGTGGACCCTCAAAGTCATGTTGATGTTTTTGTGAGAGATTAAGGTTTGTCCTGAAATGGTGCATTTGGACTATAATAAGGTATTCTGACTGGTTCATTTACGACTGGCACATCTGGAAAGACCTCTTTGGGAATGCCTAACCTCTTAGAGTCCAGGTTTTCTTTGCCTAAGCTAAGGTGCTTAGAGTCTTAATGCCTAAATGTTGTTATGCTATCCAATGACCTGAGTCAAAATTTAGGTGTTGACAGATGGATTTTGGTGAAAAATAAGAAACAAGAGAGATAGATGAAGAAGACAAAGTATATATATATATATATATATAGTCCGATCAATATGTCTCTTAATGGAACTCATGCAATAAATCTAAAAAGAATAAAACCATTCTAAGAAAGGTAATGTGTGTTTGTTTTCCAATTTCTTGACTCTTGACAAGGTATTGCTTTCTAAGAGTCCAAAGAGTGTTTGACTCTTGTGTCTGTATAGTGTAGGACTCTTACCTTCTCAACATGTTGCCCCCTTAAGTGTATCCTCATCACCCGTTAAAGCTTTATCCTCTTCATTCTCTGAAGTTGGAGTGAGGTCAAGACATTACACCCAACTTGGACCGAAGTGACTAGGGCTTGGTAAAAATATCAGCAACTTGGCCTAAAAATCTTACAAATTGAGTTACTAGAGATCCCAAAGCAAACTTTCCCTGATAAATGAAATCAATTTCGATATGTTTTGTGTGAACATGTTGAACTGGATTGATGTTATGTGAAGAGCACTTAAGGTGCCATAGAAAATAACAGGAACTTGAGTAAAATAAAGACCAATATCACAAAGAATATAAGTGATTTATATAACTTTAGCTGTTGTAGAGGCTAAATCCCTATACTCAGCCCTAGGCATTAGACCTAGTAATAATCCACGACTTTTTAAATGCCCAAGAAATACACGTAGAATCAAGATAAACACAATAACCTAAAATAGATTGCTAGACAATAGGACAACTAGCCCAAACAACATTTAAGAATGCATAGAGATTAAGCAAAGACAATGAGAGGATTTGCATACCATATGTTTGTACCCTTCAAATAACAAAAAATACATTTAACAGCTTGATAATAGATGGTATTGGAACTTTGCATAAATTAACAAACTAGATTGATAGTATGGCTAAGGTCTAGTCTTGTCAATGTCAATTATTGTAATGATCCAATAATACTTCAATAAGAAATAACATCCATAAATGGTGAAACACTATCATGTAATCCATGTTTTAAGGTAAGAGGATTATCAATGACCTTGAAAGTGAGAATGTTAGCATTGGTTAAAATTTTAGTGGCATACTTAGCTTGAGAAAGAAAGATATTACTAGAAAAATAATGAATCTCGACATCAAAGAAGTAATGAAGATTGCATAGATCTTTCATTGCAAATTCAAAATGAAATTTAGAAAGCAGATAAGAGTAAAATTAACTACTGCTTGTGATGACAATATCATCTACATATAGGAGATGAAGAACAATACTAAGAGCGTAATGGAGAGTAAAAAGAGACGAATCATCTCTATTACACACAAAACCAAGCTCTAATAGAAATAAAATGAAATGGTCACACCAAGCTCGGGGAATTTGTTTTAGATCATAAATTTCTTTCTTTAGGCGGCAAACGTAAGTAGGAAATTGAGTATCTAGAAAAACCGGAGGTTGTTCCATATAGACTATTTTATGTAAATGTCTATGACGAAAATCATTGTTAACGTCGAGTTGGCCGATAAGATAAGTTAAGACAACCATACCAACAATCAAAACTATACGGATAGTAGTAGGTTTGACAATGGGACTACAAGTTTCATCAATTTCATTACTTTCAAGTTGATAATACCCCTTATCTACTAAACATGCTTTAAATTGTTCAACAAAGCCTTCTAGATTCATTTGTCTTGAACACTCATCTAAACCTAACAACATTTATATTAGGACATCAAGACACTAATTCCCAAGTATATGTTTTGGGTAGAGCCTGTAGTTCTTGTATAGCGTACTTACTGAGAATGCTTAAGAGCTACATCTATTGTTTTTGGTTCTTGAATATCATAAGACATATGTGTAACTAACAATAAAGAGTGATCAGAAGAGGGATCAACAACTAATTTGGAATGAGTTACTATGAGATGTGTAGACGACTGCATTGGATCTAGAGTGGAACTCAACGAAGACTGCGTATCAATAGGAATTTCAACTGTCCATGTATTTGGTAGGTCGGATGGATCAAGGAAATGTTTGGGGCTGATACAATAGATGGAGCTATGAAATTTTCTGAAGTAGAGTTCGACTCAATTTGATGTTGAATATTTGCATCATCATCATATATAGCATCATGCGGTGCAGTGGTTGAATGAAATTCATAAGCCCCTTGGAATTGTCGTCCTAAACTTAAGCTGAGGAAGGCTCATTTTCAGCAAGAGAGAAGGAATCAGGTTGAGTCGGAGTGATACCGGTACACAACCGTCCATCTAAATTATGTATAAGTAGACATAGAAGTAACATTCAGGGACAAAGTTAGCTCAATAGTAGATGATGTATAAGGCATTACAAACTCATCAAATAGCGCATGCCTATAAATATAATTTTTTCTGGAAGATGGATGACGACACTTAAATCCTTTGTGAAGATTGTTGTAGCCGACAAAAATACTAGGATATGACTTAGGTTGTAATTTAGGAGTAGCACATGATCCTTCAAATATGGATAACATTGGAAGCCACAAATCTTTAAAATAGAATAATTCTGATGTCATCCAAAAATTTTATGAAATGGGGTGTGATTGCCCAAAACAAATGATGGCAATCAATTATTAAAAAAAAAAAAAAAACAATCATGAAAGCCTCCACCCATGAAAAGAGGGAAAAAAATTAGGTGAAAACAAATCTCGTGAGAGCTGTGAAAATGACATTAGGGTGTGGACACATCAGCGCCAAAAAGTGACAAGTGCCCCCCAAAAAGTGTAAATCACTTTTCGGTACTAATGCGTCAGCTTCTTTGGTGCCGTTTGCACAGTTCTCACAAGATTCGTTTGCACATAATCCAAGCCCTGAAAAGAGAGTCACATTAGCATGAAATAATATAGTCAATCCAGTTTCCACTAGATGCTTGTGTTTTTTCTTTGCCACTTTATTCTGTTTAGGAGTTCTTGGACAAGAAATTTGTCGTACAATACCAAACTTCTCCAAATGAGAAATAAATTCGTGCATGATGAACTCTCTACCTCCATCGCTTTAAAATTGTTTGATCTTTGTAGAGAAATGATTCTCACCTAAAGCTTGATATTTTAGAACAATGCCATAAAAATCTGATTTCTTTCTTAATGGACACATCCTGGTAAATTTATTGCAATCATCAATAAGAGCCACATAGTACCTCATATGTTGGGAAGAAGCAACCAAGGCAAGACCCCAAAGATCACAATGAATTTTTGCTAAGGGAACAATAATGATTTTAATATTCAAAGAAAAAAGGGAGTATACATCTCTTGCCTGTTTGATAACTACCACAAACTTTAAAGGATTTTATCCACTCGCTAACATTAATAAAATTAGAAAAAATCAAATAATTCAACATCTTGGAATTAGGATGTCCCAATCGTTGATGCTATATCTCCTCAGGAGCTTTTCTAAAACAAATTGCAACTATTGCTACTATTGCACCTTTTTCTAATGCATATATATTTCTTCTTCTACCCTTAGTTTCTAGAAGTGTCCCAGTTGTCTGATCCTCGACAAGAAATCCAGAGTCAGAATACCACTAACAAAAATAAAAATTTTCTTAATTTCAAATACCACTAAAACATTTTTCAACATTATGAGACCATGCGTGGTATAGACAGAACTATCACCCATATAAGATATGGGAGAGACTAAACGCACCTCCAAAAATTCTCTCCACCCCCCATTTATTTTCCTTTAATACCCTTTCCCTTACCTCCTCCCTTACCTAAAATACCCCTCCCTCTCCCTCTTTCCCATACCCCCACCCACCCCTTCTCAGCAGCAGTCTTTCTGGTGGCAACCCACCCCTCTCTCTCTCACCAGCACCCCCTTTCTCTCCCTCCCTCCCTCCCTCCCTCTCCCTCTCCCTCTCCCTCTTCCTCTCTCTCCCGCACCCCTCTCTCTCCTCCTTCCTCTTCCTCTTTCATTTTTTTTCTTAGAATGCTTTGTTCAGACCTGGAGGTCCGAACAAAGAGACCTTTGTTCAGACTTGTAGGTCAAAACAGGCACAAAAAGAAAAAATAGAGGGAGAGAGAGAAAGAGGGAGAGAGAGAGAGAGAGGAATAGGGAGAGAGAGGAAGGGGAAGAGAGAGAGGGAGGTAGCGGGAGGGAAAGGAGAGAAAGAGGGAGGGAGAGAGAGAGCAGAGGGGGTGCGGGAGAGAGGGAGAGAGAGAGAAAGGAGGGGGTGTGGGAGAGAGGGAGAGAAAGAGAAAGAGGAAGGGGTGTGGGAGAGAGGGAGAGAGAGAGAGGAAGAGGGAGAAAGAGAGAAAGATGAAGAGGGACAGAGGGAGGGTGTGGGAGGGATAGGAGACAGAGAGAGGGACGGAGAGAGAAAGGAAGTGGGAGAGGGGGTGTGGGAGAGAGAGGGGGAAGGGGTGGGTTGCCGCCAGAGAGGATGTCGGTGCCATCGCTATCACTGGAGAAGAGAGAGGGGTGGGGGTGTGGAGAGAAAAGAGGGGAGGGGTATTTGAGGTGGGGGAGTGGGTCGGGGAAGGGGAAGGGGTATAAAGGAAAAAAATTCAAAATTTTGGGAGGGCTGTGGTGAGAATTTTTTGGGGTGTGTTTAGCTGCTCCCATAAGATATATCAATTTTTGATCCATTTCCTACTATAACCTCGTCCAAACCATTATAAGGTATGTAGTGAACAAGATTGCCTATAGTATTAGTCATGTGTGTGCGTCATATCCATGTACAGGTTTGTATATGAATTCATATTCAAGTTTATTGTTGCTAAGGCTTGGGGAAGATCTTCTTGAGCTTAATAGGAAAAATCTCAGTGATAAAAGTATTTCAATGCTGGGTTATTAGTACAACCACAAATCTGATGGACACTTAGAGATTGCATGTATTCTCTATGTTGGACATTAACATCTTTGTTGGAAAAAATAGGATTACCTTGCATAGTTAGTTTAGGTTGTAATGGAGGCATATAGGGATGATATTCTCCTGAATTCTGATAATTTTGAGTATTTTGAGAAATATTAGGATGATATGTCCCTTGATCGAGTTGATTTGCAATTCTAAAATTTTGCTGAAAATTAGGTCTCATATCGTACTAACCAGTTGCTCCAAAACCTCAACATTGAGAATTAAAGAAATTATTTCCAGCAAATAATCTTCTAAGTATCTATATGCCAGAGTCTCCATGGCCACGATTAAAACCACAACTACAACATCCTCCACCATAAGGTTGTTGAACCACAAAATCCATAGCATGATCTATTGGTTTAGTTTTTAGCTTCGTAAACTCTGTCACGCCTCGAACCTGGCCCTAGTTCTCGCTCATATCTTACCTTAATTCGGACCACAACCTTCCACCATGATCACATACTTTTTTTTTTCTTCATTTTTTTTTTCTTTAGTTCAGTTATAACCTTACACGATAAAAATAATAACAAAATATATCTAATGTCATACATTCGATAATGTAGCAGAAATGACATCATCATCTAACACATTAATGCAATGGAATAAGCATAATACCATCTAACTATACATCAGGAAAAAATAAGGGTCACCTACTTCCATATCAACTGTAACTTCTCATAATCAAAATTTTTGTCTCATGCTAATTAAATTGTATGGTTCCATAATAATCCAATCCATCTATTCGGGAAAAAATATCACCAACAGTTTCCACATCCATCAAAATAAAAGCAAATACATTCATCCCGAAATAAAAGGGCTCAAATACATGCCTAATATAAAAGAGAAGTTTATTTATAATGCTATCTAAACTGAAATATGAGGAACTAAAATCATCCCAAAAATATCCAGCTGGTCACCTCCATAGTTCCTACACACTCTAGAAACCTAATCTAAAAAATGTTGTCAATTTGGGTGAGTTTGACAAGTCTACAAGTAAAAATATAAAATATATAATGAATGGATAGGCTTAGCACGAGCATTCCATAACAAGTATTTATAATGGTGCATAAAATATGAAATCATACATTGATAAGATGCAAATGGATGTTAACAATGACAAACCATATTATAGTCCATACATTTTTAAAACAACACATAATGGTGGTCTTCTTATCTAAAGAATCATGTACATAAACTTGACTTCACATTCAAAACACGTGTGGAAACATATACTTATCATATGCAAATAACCCACGAAGGGTCTCCATTCCACAAGGGCCAACCTTATAGAGATTTCTGAGCCATAAAAGCGCTTGCCACAAAGGGCCAACCCCATAAGGGTTTCTAAACCATAAAGGCAAATTCCACAAAGGGTCAACCTTATAAGGGTCTCTGGGCTATAAAGGCGAATGTTACAAAGGGCCAACCCCTAAGGGTCTCTGGGTTATAAAGCCGAATGCCACAAAGGGCTAACCCCATAAGGGTTTTAAGGTCATAAAGGTAAATGCCATGAAGGGCCACACCCTATAAGGGTCTCCGGGCCATAAAGGTCAATGTCATAAAGGGCCAACCTCATAAGGGTCTCTAGGTCCAAAGCATATAATCCATCAAAATCAAAACTAGTAGCATAGCACATCTCATGTGTTTACATAAATCTAAAACATGTAGGCATGATGCATAATTCAAATCTTCGAAGTAACTTCAAATATTTACAAAACATATGGCATATCATGATATATGAAAATATAAGATGCTTGACCCAATTTTTAAATAACATGGAGAGCTAAAGGTTAACAATGCTCCTCTTACTAGACAAGTAAGGAATAAATCATGAGAATTTATCAAATCATACAATGATGTGTTCTAAATTCAAAGGAAAAGGGAGATATCATATTAAAGAGCCTACATATCTTCAAATCCATGGGAATAAAATTCAAAACATAAAGGTATATATATATTTGGCAAAACAACCTTGCAAAGTATAATATCTCAAGAATAACCATGAATCCACTAAGAATCCTAAGCCAAAACAAGGTATATTTAGTAAGGCTAACAAAACCTCTAAAATCCATGGAGATGACATATACAATTCCTCAAATAACATTTTGGAAACTATAAATCTAAGATCCTAAGAGAAAACAATAGCATATTCTTTGCAATTACTTACCAAGAGCTTCTTTTTAGATATATACTTCCTCATGTAGGACTTCTTTCATTTTGAGCTTCTTTCTCAATGACTACCAAATCCTCATTCTCTACAATATACAAGGTATAAAGTACTTAATATTACGAAATTTCAAGTAAATCTATGATAAAATACTAAAACCCAATTATATTTTTTTCATGAAAGGAAGCTTTCATTGCTTACCTTGCCCAATCTATGGTTGTTCTTCCCCTTCTTCCCAAAATCCTCTCATTGCTCTTCCTTTTTTTCTTTTTGGTCTAAAATAAGGTCATGAGGGTTTCTTTAACATATTTATAGGGTTTTGGGTTGACTTGGGTGGGTCCCACACTCCCCAAAATCAAAGAAAATCAAATTTTCGTGAAAACATAAATAAATATGGATAGTCCAGATCAATCCACACTTTTGGTCAGATTGGTCCAAGTTAGCTTGTTTTTCGCAAAATGCAGATCGATCCAGAGGTTACTAGCCTCCTCATCCTGAGCCATCAAAACCTTCTAGATCAATTTGCACTTTTAGGCAGATCGATCTGCATAGTTTCGGCTAGTTTTGCCCTTTAAGCTTTGAATAGGCGTAACTTTCTCTCACAATTTCGACCCATAAGTACTCAAAACAATCAGATTGACGATCTATGATGTTCCAAGGTCCTCACTCCCTCTAAATAAAAATTGGAGTTTTGAAACTACTCCTTTCACTTTCCTCCTTCTCTTGCTCCATCAGCGACACATTTTTTAGCCTGAGAGCCCAATACTTTAAACATAATTTTTCATTCTTATGAAGACTTATATTTACTCTAAGTATAAAAGTTAAGAAATTATGGAATTAAATGTAGAGTGTTACACTCTCCCCCCCCTCCGCCTTATAAAATAATTTAGTCATCTGAATTCGACATACCTCGCTATTGGAATAGGTGTGGGTACTTCTCTTTCATTTCGTCCTCTCCTTCCCATGTGGCTTCTTCTTCTATATGGTTGCGCTATAAGACCTACACATAGGGAATAGTTTTGGTGCACAAGACTGGATCTTTTCAGTAGAGAATAATCACTAGTTGCTCATCATATGATAAGTCTTCTTGAATAGGCATTGATAAATCGTCCATATACTTTCGCAACATGGACACATGAAATACATTATGTACATGTGACAACTCTGGGGATAATGCAATTCAATAGGCCACGTCGCCAACTTTGTCCAAGATTTTGAAGGGTCCAACAAAACTCGGCTTTAACTTTTCTTTCTCCCCGAATCTCATCATGCCCTTAGTTGGAGACACTTTCAAGAAAACGTGGTCCCCAACTTTGAAATCCAAGTCCCTTCTCCTCTAGTCTACGCAAATCTTTTGTCTATTTTGAGCAACCAAAATTTGATTATGAATTAATTGAATATTCTCTGTAGTCACTTGGACAAGTTTTGGCCCAATAAGCCTTCTATTGCCCAGTTCTTTCCAACAAATAGGTGACCTACACCTCCTTCCATACAATGTTTCAAACGAAGCTATTTGTA
This sequence comes from Platanus orientalis, assembly GCA_025762735.1. Lineage (NCBI taxonomy): Eukaryota > Viridiplantae > Streptophyta > Magnoliopsida > Proteales > Platanaceae > Platanus > Platanus orientalis. Next base: position 17,319 of record JAOXJP010055479.1, on the reverse strand, counting down.
TTCTGGATTGGTAGCTATTGTTGTAAGAAAACTTGATCAATGGTGAGTGGGTGTCCTAACTACGTTTCAAGTCCATCACGTATGCTCTAAACATATCCTCTAAGGTTTGAATCATTCTCTCTATCTAGCTATCTATTTATGGGTGGAAGGTAGTACTGAAGTTCAGTCTTGTCCCTATGGCTAGTTGTAAACTACACCAAAACTTGGAGGTAAACCAAGGATATCTATCTGATAGAATGGAAACCAGAATGCCATGTAGCTTCATGATTTCATTTATATACAACTGAGCTAATTTGTTGAGGGAGTGTGAAATCCTGATCGGAAAAAAGTGGGTAGACTTAGTCAATCTGTCCATAATCATCCAAATGGAGTAAAGTTCCCTTGTCGTCCTTGGTAGTCTCACTACGAAGTGCATTGAGATGTGTTCCCACTTCCACTCTGGGATGTCCAGAGGTTGTAACTGTCCGATGGGCTTCTTGCGCTCAACCTTTTCCAACTAACATACAAGACATTTGGACATAGAGTTTGAAATTTCTCTCTTCATGTTATTCCACCAATAAATACTTTTAAGATCTTAGATCTTCGTGTTGCCTTTGTGAACAATGTAGACAATCATATAAGCTTCCTCCATATTTTATCTTTTTAGTTCATTATTTCTTGGGATACGTAGGTGATTTCCAAATCGCAAGACTCAATAATGTATCAAAAATTCAGATCTATCACCTTTTCTCACCTTATCTATGATCTTCATTAATTGAGGATCAAAACTTTGAGCACCCTTCATGTTGTCAATTATCATGGGCTACACTCTAAGATATGCTAAAAGCACTCTTAACTCATTCATTTCAAGATCCACATTCATTTTCTTCAGTTCACTCAACAAGGACGTCTTCCCAAAAGTTAGACAAGCCAAGTTGCTCAACGAATTTTTACTTAATGTGTCAGTTACCATATTGGCTTTCTCTGGATAATAATGAATGGTATAATCATAGTCTTTGATAAACTCCATTAATCTTCTTTATATAAAATTTAGCTATTTCTAGGAGAAGATGTACTTGAGGCTCTTATAATCAGGGTAGATCTCACAAGTCTCATTGCACAAATAATGCATCCAGATTTTTAATGCAAACACAATTGCCGCCAACTCCAGATCATGCGCTAGGTAGTTCTACTCATACATCTTAAGTTGTCAGAAAGCATTAACCATTACTCTCCCATGCTACATAAGTATGCAACCCAAACCCTTTATTAAGGCGTTATTGTACACTACAAATCCTCCTAAACTTGAGGGTAATATAAGGATTGAGGCTGAAAATGGTCCTTCAGTTCTTGAAAACAATTCTCATAGTCATTGATCCATTGAAATTTACATTCTTTTGGGCCAACCTAGTCAAGGGTTCTGCAATGTACGAAAATCCCTCAACAAATCTCCTATAATAGCCAATAAGACCCAAAAAGATGCGAATCTTGGCCACACTTGCTGGACTTTGCCAATTCATCATCGCTTCCACCTTTTTGGGATCCACAAAAATCCCATCTTAGATAGGATGTGTCTTAAGAATATCATTTTGTCCATCCAAAACTCACACTTGCCAAACTTAGCATAAAGGTTTTCTTCCCTCAGAGTTTGTAGTGTGATTCTTAAGTGTTCTTCTTAACTCTTTGAGTACACCAAGATATCATTAGTGAATACCAACAAAAATCTATTTAGATGAGGTATGAACACTTAGTCCATCAGGTCTATAAATTTAGTAGGTGCATTTGTCAATGCGAAAAGCATCACCAACAACTCATAGTGACCATACCGTGTACGAAAGGCTGGTTTTGGGCACATCCTCATTTCTGGTCTTAAGATGGTGATATCCCAACCTTAAGTCAATCTTTGAAAAGACCTTAACACCTTGCAACTAGTCAAACAAATTATAAATTCGAGGCAATGTGTACTTGTTCTTGATGGTTAACTTGTTTAATTCTCTGTAGTCAATACACAATCTCATGAGTCTTTCTTTTTCACGAATAATAATATTAGAGCACCCCATGATGATACACTAGGGCAGATAAAACCCTTGTCTAGAAGCTCCTGCAATTATGCCTTGAGCTCTTTCATCTCCTTTGTCACCATGCAGTATGGTGTCATCAAAATGGGTGTCGTTCCTAAGGTTAATTCAAAGGCAAACTCTATCTCCTTATCAAGAGGTAGTCTAGGGATGTCATCCGGAAACACATCAATAAATTATTTAGAGATGGGAATGTCTTCAACTTTTAATCCATTTCATTGGCTATCTGCCACAAGTGCTAGGTATCCTTGCCATCCTTTCTGTAATAACTTGTTTGCATGAATAATGGAAATGACATTTAGGAAGAGGTTCCCCCAAGACATTGAAATGAAAAGTTAAGCTGGTTTAGGATACAAAACACTACTTCATTCTTATAACAATCATCTATAGCATGGTATGCGGCAAACCAATCTATACCCAAGATCAATTCAAAATCCTATAACTCCAACAAAATCAAATATGCTACCAGATCCCTATCCCCAATCTTGATAACACAATACCTACATATTGACTCTGCTAATATGGTCTCCCCAAGAGGAGTAGAAACAGACAATACATAATCCATGGGTTCTAGCATAGCACTAACATATTTCATATAAACACACGATATGAAAGAATGAGTAGATTTGGGATCTATGAGAATCCGTGAAAAAGGGGAAAATAAAAGGATAGTACTTGTGAAAACTGACTTGGATGCCTTGACATCTTGTTCTATGAGTGCATAAATGCGTCTTTATACCTTGGACTTTTGCTTTGGATCAGCTGACTTGATGATTGTGTCATTCTTTCATGTGGGACAGTCTCGGATCATGTGAACAAATTGTCAACACTTATAACAAGCATCAGACTCATGGCAACACATTCCTCCATGCACCTTTTCACACTTTGGGCAGATCCACACAATTCACCTAGGTTCCATCTCGGTGGGGGCTTGCCTCTAAACTGCTTTGGTAATGTCTCGGCCTTTTTGAGTACCATCCTCATTGACTCTCCTTTTACCCTTGTCCCTTTTTGCCAATTCTTCACAATCCTTTTCAACCAACTTTGCCGTGCCCACCACATCCATGAACATCCTCAACCTCAATGTTGTCATCCTCGTCCTAATGCTGGGATGGAGTCTCCTTTAGAAATTTTTTTCCTTTTGAGTGTTATCCCAGATGATATGAAGCACAAACCGGGCTAGTTCCTTAAACCTCACATTGTATTGAAGAATAATCACATTTCTTTGGACGCGTTCCATGAACTCCACTTCATTTTCATTGCTAACGCTTTCTAAAAAGTAATAGTCAAAGAAGGCATTCAAGAAGATGTCCCATGTCATAGGCTTGTCCTCGTCAAGAGGTGGGGTGTCTTGAGTGGCCCTCCACCAATGCTTAACCTTGCCCTAGAGCATGAAGGTGACAAGGAGGACGTTCTACTCTTCAGTACAACCAATGACTTTGTAGATCTTCTCCATTTGCATTATCCATGCCTATGCCTCCATGGGATTTTGAGTTCCTCCCATTCTTCAAAATTGCTCGAAAGTGATTCCCTCATTAGCAACATTTCTCTCTCTCTCTCTGCTAATCCCCGTTAGTTACATGCTCTTTCACTACATCTGCCAAGTTCTTGATGGGCAAACAAAACTCTGGCCAGATTTTCCATTTTCGGTGGAGGAGAAGTTAAAGCCAATCTTATGTGCCTTTTAGGTGGTGTCATTTCCTAAAATCAAGCAAATCGTAAATTTAGAATCTTATATCCAATAAAGACATGATTTAATCTTCAATTACCTCAATCTCATGAATACAAAACATAGATTATCAATCAATCCTCAAGATGTTCCGCTGACTTATTCAAAATTTTCTACAATCATTCTCTATAATCATTCCAACTTAAAAAGTCTATAGAATCCAAACCTGACTGCTTTGATACCACCTTGTCACACCCCGAATCAGGACCCGATTCTTACCAGTATATGACCTGGATTCGAACTGTAACCTTCTACCATGATCACATACTTTTTTTCTTCATTTTCTTTTCTTTGTTCCTTTAATTTAGTCCATCTTAACCTTACATAGTGGAAATAATAACAAAATATCTCTAATGTCATATATTCGATAAGGACTGGGATTAGGTGCGGAAATCAGTTTTTCCTGATGTATTAGAATGACATCAGGGGGTTGACACATCAGTGCCAAAAAGTGACTTTCACTTTTTAATGCTAATGTGTGCACCCCCCAAATCCAATCTAATACATCAGGAAAAGCTGATTTCCGTCCCTAATCTTTTCCGATTTGATAGTGTAGCGGAAATGATGTCATCATCTAACATACTAATGTAGTGGAATAAACATAATGCCATTTAACTATATATCAATAGAAAATAAGGCTCACTTGCTTTCATATCAACTACAACTTCCCATAATCAAAACTTTTGTCTCATGCTAATTAACCTGTATGGTTCCATAATAATCCATTGCCTGAATTATGAAAGCCTGCATTCTATATAATGAATAACCCTTTATATGAATAGTGATCACTTTATAAGGTATTTTAAAGTTGATCCAATTTAGAACATATATTTATTATACACAATTACATGTTTGCTTAGAGTTTATTACCTGATGGTTGAGATATACTATCCTATCATATAGTAGCATAATGTGTCAACCATAATTTAATGAGATGCTCAATCTTTATCCTTAGAATACATTTTTAGTTTTATGAAAATTGTTGGATAGTCATATCTTGTATCTTATTCATAATTAACATGGCGGTAAGTGTGAAAAGGAAGAGAATTCTCAAGAGCAAGAACCTTGAATCCACAAGGAATAACAAGGAAAACTCAAGAGAAGCTGAAAAATAAATTCATCAAATACAAGTCATGTTTATATTCCCAAAACCATAACTTTTTTGAAATAGTAAAATAATAATAATCCTTCTAAACTTGCTATTGACCTTATTTTACTTGTATATGAACTTATACAATAAACTAGGACTCAATACCCTTTAAAATGATTGATTGGAAATTACTAAAAATAGTAAATGTTTTAAAAAAGAATAATTTGTGCTCTGAAACGGATTTTTTCAGCTCGATAATGTGGTTCAAGGAATTCTTTTTAATTACATTTGTTGTAGACGATTGAAACGAGTACTTATATGTCCTGATCTAATGTTTGGATCAAAAGTTCACATCAGCCTTTTGATTAATTAGGATTCTTCTATTAGTCTTTGGCAGTATATTCTACATAATAATTTCAACTTTATGTCACCATCAGTGTACATGTTACAATGCCCAGTAAATGTAAGCGACAATGCATGTGGAAATATACATTCTAGTAACGAAGCAAATTAACTTTGTGCATCAAAAAGAACAAGACAGACAAAATATTTACTAAGGGCATATACTATTCTAACAGCTACACCACCCGGAGTTTTTGCAAGTGGTCTCACTCTCACATCACCCACGGTGTACTTTTTGAGAGGAAGGGAGTCATTACACCAATGGTTTCCAAACCTCAATCCTTAAAGAAGATTCTTCTAAGGGGTAAGGAAGGAATGATTAGATCCACGTTCTTATAATCTTGTTAAGCATATCATGGTCGTTCTTACGTAATGAATGTTAGTAAACCCATACCCATCCAAATTTTTTATTTTTATTTTTTTTAGTTTTAGTATTAATTTTTCCTTGAGAATCTACCGATGGGTGTAGTTTTTCCTTGGATGCTGTCTTCATATCCCTTCAATCTCATTCACGTGCGTGGATCAAATCGAATCCCTTCTCCATCGATCTCGCTGCTTTCTGATCCTCTCAATCTCATTAACGTTACTCACGTTCGATATTGTTAATGCTCTCAGCTGTCTCTTGTCTGGGGCTTTGAGAAGTGAGATTCCGCAAGTCACGTGAAATTATGCTTCACCAGCTGAAATTCCCAATAATTTGAAATGAAGACAGAATTCTGAGCTTGCAGCTCTCACTTCAATGGGTTATCTCAACCCGATCCACCAATCCAACCCCAAGTTAACCTGGTCCCTCCTGAAGTTCAGGGTGGGCGTTGGTGCTTTCAAACATAAACAGTTCCCTTGATCCACGACCCAACCCGATCCATTTCCAGTCTACTGTTGTAATGCCGCTCGAAAGTTCAAATTTACATGGGACTTGGGGAGATGTTTGATCTTTCATTTCTTTTTTCAGTTAAGTGTTTGGCGTACTGTGATTCTCTAATTAAGCATCCAACTTTATCATATCCTTTCTCTTTTCTATAAATACCGCCGACCAGGTTGTCTTCGGAGTACCCCCCCAAGTGAAAGTTCCTCTCTAACATGGCCCTCCTCCTCCCTGTTGTTCTGCCAAAGTGTCCATCTTTTTCTCAGTTCACAAACTCAAGCAAAAGAAAGAATGCTATTGCAAGGCAGGTTGGGGTCCCTTCTCTTAGAAAGGGCTCTCAACTAACTATAAAATGTTCCACAGGAGAATCCAATGCAGTGACAAGGAATGACTTCCCCATTGATTTCAAGTTTGGGGCGTCTACATCTGCTCTTCAGGTTCATCTTCGTTTTTTTTTTTTTTTATCTCTCAAACACCTAGTTACTGGTTTCTCCTATATATGTTTCTTATTATTCCTAGAGAAAATGCCGACATGGCTAAGGGCCCCTTTGAATCGTCATATGACAGTCAACTTTTTGTGTCATCAAAAAGCACCTCAATTTGAACTTGTGGTTTGAAAAAAGGGCTTGTTATATATTACTGTGGCCAAAGATTGTCATATCGTGGCAGGCTCTTAGGCCTGTGGAGCCAGGGGCTTTATGCCACACTTATATAAAAGACTAAATTAATGGTAGATTCAGATTGTCAGTTTTTCCTCAAGAAGAAGGGAGGCAACTTCCCCTTTCCTAAGTCGGTCCCGTGGTCCACTCTATTGATTTCACTTTGCTTTACAAATATTGTGTCAACTTTTTCTGAGTATTCTAAGATAAATAAAGCCTAAAAATGACCCTTTTGTGCCTTTGGATCAGAGGCTTATTAGGATGAAATTTTCCTCCTGAAGAAGGGATGTGCGAAGAAAGATGTGGATCCATTTGGGATACAACCTGATCAACTGTCAGGCACCAAAATGGTATCACTGCAGCTAACCTTGTTGTTGTTGTTGTTCTTGTGTGAAAGCCTATATTTGGAATCTGGTATGCAACAAAATAGAAGAGTGAGAACAGCATTCACACAGAGAAGAAGATGATTTATATGGTTCAGCTTGAAACGTATGTTCACGAGTGAAAACGGTGAAAGAGATTTCACTATGATTGAAACAGAGATTACAACGAACAGTGTGGTGGCATGAAACCCAAGAAACCTTAAAAATAAATCCCCAAAACCCTATTGTCCATGGGTCAGGTCAAACCCAAATCGGGATAAAAATACAGGTTAAAAAATCCGGCATGGTTACATCTCAAGTTGAATTCTAGACATTAACCCAACAATTATTATTATTATTATCGAGCTCTTACATTTATGTTTGTAAAAAAATTAAAATCAAATTGTTAGGATTCATCCAAAAATTATCAATATACATGTGTGTGCTAGATAGATGAATGGTGAACCGTGTGCCCAATATCTGTAAGGAATTTATGTATGGTGCCGAACATTAAAACCTTGGTAGCAGCTCGAATAACCTGGCTCATCATTAACTTTAGTTTGATATCAATCCACAAACTGTTCTTTCCCTTGATTTTCTTCAATCATTTAGTGCTTATTCTGATTTTATTTACTCTATAATTTAATTCTACAAGGATCACTATTTTTCTGCAATGTAAAATCAAGAAAAGAAAAAAAAAGAAAGAAAAGGATAATCAAAGCTAAATATTCTTTGACATGAATGGTTCCTATGGAAGGCCCTTCATATATATAATGATAGTATAGGATTTCTTCTTTTAAGCCCTTCATATATATAATGATAGCATAGGATTTCTTCTTTTAAGATATGAAATATAGAGGGGACATGATAAGAGGGTTTCTTAATCTCCTTTGTAATAGGATAACCTAGCGTTCCAAATCTCTCTGTTTCTCTCTCATTGATTTTTTACTGTTGCTTTATGCAGACAGAAGGATTTGCGCACGAAGGAGGGAGAGGATCTAGCACCTGGGACAGTTTCATAGGAACGACGATACCAGCAACTGATTCGTATCACAAATATAAAGTGAGTAGAGTCCGTAGGACTATTCACTAATCACCGTAATCACTTACAAAGTTTATTGAAATATATCAAGTATGTTAACTCTAACCTCTGTTACAACCTTCGGGTTTTAGGAGACAGTTTATTGTTTTATTTAAGATGGTATCAAAGCATGTTTTAGGTCACAATTTCAAATCTCTTTGTAAATGCAATTATTCTTCCAGGTTCTCTGTGTACATGTATGCATGTTCTACGGACTCGCACCTTGCTTTTCCGTATTCATTGTTTAGGAGGGACCCTCCTAGTGGAGTGTTGAAATATACTAAGTGTATGAACTCTCACCTCTCCTACAACCTTAGGATTTTAGGAGAGATATTTAATTGCTTCATTTAAAAAAGTTCCTCATTATTACATTGAAAAATAGTTCCATCACAGATTAATTTGCTCCTAAAAATGTTGAGAATTCAAATTATTATTATTTTATTATTATTGTTGTCGTTTGTAAGTGATTGATAGATAGAGGAAGGAATATCTGCCTTGCCTTGTTACTAAACAGAATCTTTTAAACTCATTATTATTATTATTTTTTATGAATGTCAACTAAGTATTGTAAATAAATTGATCCTGTTTTTCCATCATTTCCTTTTTCTTTTGCCGTCGAATCAAGTTCTTGTTACCGATGATCATGGCTAATAGTAATATGTATTGTTGTTTTCCCTTAACAGGAAGATGTCCAATTGCTGAAGAACATGGGCGTGGATGTGTATAGATTCTCTATCGCTTGGCCAAGGATTCTGCCTCGTATGTTCATGATACTATTATTTTGTTTTATTTACTTTATTTATTTATTTTTGGTAATCCACGATACCATTATCTTAGGATGAATAAAATAATGGAAATGAGCTTGGGCGCATAACACCATTGGTGGATGTACTGCATTGCTACCATGAGGCTAGCTCTTTGTTCAAGTTTGATAAATTTAAAGTTTATTGATTTACTCATTAAACTAATAGGTTATCATTGCATACCAAAAACTTAAAAAAAAAAAAAAAAAAAAAAAAAGGGTTCCGAGACCAGGGTTAGTCTAGCCATGACAAAGAGAACTGACTGTCGTTGGTACTCCTCTTCAAGTCTTTATGCACATTGCGGGATTTGACATAAATGGAAGCTATGGAATGCACCAATCAGGGGTTTATAAAGACTGAAATTATGGGTTTTGACCAACCAGGACAGGACACATATAACCAAGTTCTTTGCTTTTCGAAGGAATAAAAAAGGACGTCTTCTATTTTAATTATAGGTCCATTAATTTGTTTTTGTGGACTTGCAGACGGGTCGTTGAGAGGTGGGATAAACCAAGAGGGCGTCGACTTTTACAACAATTTGATTAATGAATTAAAGGAAAATGGTAAGGAAGATGTTTGTATTGTTCCATTTTTTAATGTAGCCATTTGTTTTGTAGATTATCTAACACTCATTGCTTTCTCCATGCAGGCATTGAGCCTTTTGTAACATTATTCCACTTCGACTTGCCAACAGCGCTACAAGATGAGTATAATGGCTTCTTGAGTACGAAGCTCGTGTAGGCATCCTGTTTACGTATTCATTTTCAGCTTTTTTTATTTTTATTTTGCACTATATATATATAGGAGAATGATTATCTGTGTTGTTGACACAGGCCTATGTAGGAGTGTCATTGATTCACACATGATGTGTTTTTGAAATTGGTGTCCTTTTTATTACACCTGAACCCTGTTTTGAACACGAAACACAACATGTGTCAGCTTATAATTCACCATAAACACTACAGACGCTGTGTCATTACAGAACATTTTCTTCTATATATATATATATATATATATATATATATGGCTTTAGGTTTTGAGTTCAAATTTCCTTATGGACAATTCACAGCTCGCTGTGCACGCACCTAACTCCCCATCAAGAAGTATCACTGGGAGTGTTGGAATATATTAATAGCCTGTTTGACAGCCACCTGTAATGTAAGAATTTCATTTGAGTTTCTCAAGGCATTTATAACCGGTTCCTAATGAACTAATTTGAATTTATACTGATTTGTTAACTACAATTAGAAATGAAGTCATCTTAGGTTTTTCTATAAAATGAAATGACTTAGGTTATCAAACACAAATCACTGCAAATCTAAATGAAATCATTACAAACCATTCCATTGTGGCTGCAAAAGCCTTGGGAAACTCAAATAAAATGATTACATTACAGGTGGCTGCCAAACACAGCCTAAGTATATAAACTCTGACCTCTCCTACTACTACCTTAAGGTTTTAAGAGAGATATTTGTTTTATTTAAGAAATATCTATACTTTCCAATTATTTTTTAATCTTTATGTTTCTACATTGTAGGGATGATTTCAAAGACTATGCTGACATATGTTTCAAGAAGTTCGGAGATAGAGTTAAACATTGGGCTACATTCAACGAGCCACAGGTTTTTTCCCAGTATGGTTATAAGACAGGAATGTCTGGACCTGACAATCCTGCACTCTATCCTTATATCGCTGCCCATAACATAATATTAGCACATGCTACTGTTGCCAAACTCTACAGAGAAACTTATCAGGTGATAACTATAATCCACTTTAATTAATTCCCTATGTATTCAACAACTTCATTTCTTAACAGTTTTTTGTTGGTTTAATTCTATTAATCTTTGTATGATGCTTTGTTTTTAGGACACTCAAAGTGGAGAAATCGGTATGTCGCTGAGCGCTGAATGGTACTTGCCATTCTCAGAATCGCCTCAAGATAAAAACGCTGTGCTGAGAGCCTGGGACTTCACTGTGGGATGGTTAGGAGATCAGCAGAAAATTATATTTGCTTATTTTATTATCATTATTAATTAAATGCATAATTTTTTGTTCTTCATTATCTAATCTAAGATATGATGTATAGCAACACATAATATTGATATTGATTATGACGGTTGCATTAAGATCTAATAAAATGGCAAAGTTAATGAATTGGTTGTGTATGTATTTGTTGGTATTAACTAGGTATTTGGAGCCATTACTGGTTGGAGATTACCCGTTTAGCATGAAGGCTATAGTGAGGGACAGACTCCCTACTTTCAAAGATGAGGAGATGGAAATGGTTAAAGGATCCATTGATTTTGTTGGGATCAATTACTATACTTCAAGATATGCACAAGGACTTACATTTTCGGCAAATGATATACCTGTTAGTTATGCCAAGGACCAATATGTCAAGACTCATGGTACCATTACTAAAACTTTTTCTGCTACTCTTGGCTAAATTGACTTCTTTTTTTCTTCCCTTTTACTAGCACATGTTGGACGGTATCACCAAAAAAATTTATTAATGTGGCAACAAAAAAGAACAAAAAAAAAAAAGCCTAAATGAATAGGGGTGGTGGGGGTGCGGTGGTATAGAAGTCTTACATCTCGGAATAAATTTAAAACAAATCCAATAGCTATTATAAACCTAACTAATAGAGAAAAAGCCCTAGGAGTAACAAAAAAAGTGTCAAGCTAGCTCTTAAACTATTAGGATCATAGCATAACATTATGTTTAACTAACTTTATCGTAGCACTCACTCTGGCCTCTGATTCAGGTAGCCCTTTTTATATTATGATGACATCACTTCTTAAGAATCTAATCAATCTGAAAGAAAAAAAAAAGAAATTTATTGATGGATATGTGTCAAGCTAGGTCTTCAAACCACTGTGATCATAACATGAAGAATTTGGGATTATCAAATTAGTTTCATTTGAATAATTTCTTACATATAATGGTAACAGTTTTTCAAAATTAAACATTGGCTTCCATGGCTAACTTTAATCTTCTTCTTATAATTACAGTGCAGAAAGATGGAAAGCTTATAGGCCCCAAGGTAAGACCAGAGCCATATTTGAGAGCTGTCAATGAATCAATAATCTGGTGATTCTATTTACTTCTCTTACTTACTTTCTGTCCACATTGTAGGCGCAAGGGAAAGCCTTGATTTTTGTATACCCGCAAGGGCTGGCAGATATGTTGTCTTATTTGAAATTCACATACAACAACCCCAAAATCTACATTACGGAGAACGGTTAGTTAGTTATTCAGTTCTCTCTCTCTCTCTCTCTCTCTCTCTCCAGTCTCCACGCATTATCTGTGAAGTGTATTGTTGCAAAATGATGTAAAATGACTGAAATAACCTCAAAACAGGATATCCCCAAAAGATAGACAGCAAGTTCCCAATCGCCACAGCACTCCAAGACGATGTACGCATCGACTTCATCAAAGACCATCTTGATGCTGTTCGACAAGCTTTGAAGTAAGCCCTTCCTAAAAATTATTTAAATGTCCTCATATTTTAAAAGAATGTATCTTAATCTTCCATCATACTTTTAGTGGGCTACAATCCCAAAAAGGAACCAATCTTCTCCTGTTGCCTTATGATCTGTTAAGGTCCTGTCTAACAGGTGGCACAATACTATTGACCAAAAAAATGAATTGTAATTTTTGAAAGATGATGATTACCACTTTGGCAGGCAAAACCTCATACCAACCTTAGCCAAGTTTATTAAAAAAAAAAAAAAAAAACCTTAGCCAAGGGCCAAGGCTTGGATTAACCAAAAAAATAAAACAGCAAAACACTTGGCAATACACCAATAAAGCATGGTGAACCCCAAGTGTTTTTCCTTCGGATTCTGAATCTCCAGAATTCAGGATCCGAAGGTGATGATGGGCTTGCAGTTCAACATGAACCCAAGACGTACAAGTTGTTTTCCAATATATATATATTTAAAATAAAGTGGAAGTAGGGAATCAGCATACGTAAATTTACCAAGTGAATTAACCAAGACACTCTTTGACAGGCATACGTAAATTGATCACTTTATTATTTTTATGTTTGGTGGGTGAGCAGGAAGGAAGTGAACGTGAATGGGTACTTCATATGGGCTTTGTTGGACTGCATGGAAATGGGCATGGATACATCATCAGACTACGATGTCCGTTTTGGGCTTAACTACACTGATTACCTTCATGATCTCAAACGGTACCCCAAAAAATCAGCCGAGTGGCTCAAAAATTTCCTTAAGAATGAATCAAATGATGATGTCGCATTTTCAAGCCCAGCTTACACCGCAGGGAATGGAGTTTTAAACAAAGAAAAGGTTACTTCATCCTGAGGAAACTGTTCATGTTGTCCTCTGTTTGCAAGCTCGATTTTTGATTGGGTTTATGAGTTTCTTCTCTCTTTCTGTAATTGAGAATAAAGGTGGTTTTAACTGCTGGTTCGTATTGCACTTTGTAGGTTTTAACAACCGACCCATTGATGTTTCTCAATTTTGTTTTAGTTGAAAATCTACGGTACCAAAAACAAAAAATTCCAAAGCTAGCTTAACCCATTTTAATTTGATCAGGGCAGTTGTTACCAGTTTTTTTTTCTAATTTAACAACCCATTAACGTTCCTTCAACTTGCTTAATTTGACAAGGCTAGTTTGTATCACCAGGAAAGAGGGGAAAAAAAAAAAGTTGGAATGAGCCAAGAAAATCTGATTACACAGTCGTCCGGAGTCAAGAACGAGAGTTTGGAACCAGTGTCTCAGTGTCAAAGTTGCATTAACGAAGCCACAAACGAACAGTTACATGTTCTATTCAGCGGCCTAACTCAACTCATTCGGTTGTTCGCATTTACACAGAAAACTTTGCTCTAATATGACTAAGCAGTGTCTTGTCTTTGGGACTAAAGGACCCTTAGAATGGTCTGTGGAATCTTTTAGCTTTTTAAACACACAACAAGATCAATTGAGAGAATAGAAAGATCGAAGAAAGAACACTTTGTCTTGAATGTCTTCTTTTCCATGTTACATAATGTAATCTCTATACCCTATTATGGATATTTCAAATACATCAATCATAAATGCAAGTACATTAAACTTCTCAAAAATACAATAACCCAAGAGTCCTTAACACAACCCTATGTGTCCACGTTGTTGCAACAGAAACAGCCTTGATATAATACCTAATGAGAAACCATTCTCTTACCTTGAAGCAACCCCTTCAATGAGAAACCATTTTTCTCTTACCTACAAACCTAGTGTTCTTGCCCTGAACAACCATAGCAACCTTATATAGAACCTAGAGGTCGACCTAGAGAGAAATCTGACTCTCTCACAGACCTTTTAAATCAATCCGCACCAACTTGCTATCGCGGGACCGATCCACCGAAATTGGTCAGCTCGATCCGCCAAAAAACGTCAGATCAATATGAGTTGCTTCTAGCATCTTTTCCTATAGAACCCGAACACTGCCAAACTGATCCACCTGTCAAATTGGTCCAGTCTGTCACTTCCTTATGGACTTCTTCTGAATCAGTCTCTATACCCCAACACATTACTGATCTACTCAGGATGTATTGTTAATCAAGCCATAACTGGTCAGCTGATAATTTTTCTAGGGTGTTTTTCTTTGTTCATGGTTTGAAAGCAGCTTTGCTCCTCTTCCCTTTGAGCATAGTAAAACTGCTGTAGCTCCATGGTTTTTCCTTGATTTATGGTTATTCATGAAATCGATGTGTTGTGGTTGCATTCTTGTTCGACTTTCTTCCATGTTCTCTTCAATTTTTTCGCATCCCAAGTTTGTGGATTGGAGTAACTGATAACAAGTCTAATCACTCGAGATCAATGCAATGAAAGAATAATTCAACAGTAAAGAAAATAACAAGCATACACACAAGAGGAGGAGTTTATGTGCTTCAGCTCTTTGGCCTATGTCCATGGGTGATGTCCATTATTTACTATAAATCGAAGAGATACAAGTTACAATAGATGGCTCTTTTCACATAAAAGCATAATGTGTAAGTCATAATTGAATGAGAAGCCTAATCTTCAACCTTAGAGAACATTTTCAGATTTATGAAGGATGAAGTCTTATCAGTTGGAAAATTTAATGCACGAAACATGATAATTAGGTAACCAAGATTAAATGTAACTAAAACAAAATAAAGGATAGGAAGATTGATCAAACTTGATGGCAAACCGAGGTGTATATCACTATATTGTCCTTAAATATGATGTCGCCCCTTTTCAGATCTATTCCTCAATGCTTTAGGTTTAAGTGGCAACTATTGAATACATAATATATTCCCAAGTCAACAGATAAGATGATAAGAAGAAAAAAAAGTTGAAATGTATCCCCTGTCTATGTTATTATTAAATGTAAACATTTATAGGAAGCCTAGAGACATTTACAGAGGATGTGATTTTCAATTTGTACTCCTACTAAATAGATATACACATCTATTTTGAAAATACACAAGACTCCTACCTATAGATAAACTTAAACGTTGCCAATAGATATAAATATATGAATAGAGATGACTATCCAAACCAAGAGTAATGATGAACTAATTAAATAAATATATAAAATTTGAATCACAAATTAACATAACAATCCCCCACATGATTCAAATTTTTAAACATATAATAACTGAGTTGGGAATGCAAACCTGAGGCACATTGATGCCAAAGTAATTAATTGCTTGAATCAACATTTAGGATAAAATAATAGGACTTACAGAAATTAGGTGTGATTAATTGGTTTGGCCTCTTGATGCCACTCACTTATGTCCCGAATCCCGAACAAGTACATTTTTCTGCGGGCGGCTACCTAGGCTACACATTTGAAGGACTATAAGGAAGGCGCACACAGTGTGAGCCTTAGTATGATATGCTATCAACATGCTCTTGGCAAATGAGGTAAGCTTGAGAATCAAGAACCATTGTCCCTTATGTGTTGACCCATTCCCATCGATTCTAGATAACTTTCTTGACAGATCCAGGCAAACCCATGGCAGTACAGTGAGGAGCCCTATTTGAGCCTTTGGGCTTTGAGCAATCGTCGGATCCTTTTAATGTGCATTAAGTCACAACAATGGTATCTAGGGTACCACTGCTGGCACCAGCTTCACCTTACTAATGAGTTCATTGTCCCTACCCCTCCTCTAGCAGATCCCTCCCTCCTTGGGGACTATGAAATGGATCTCGCCTTCAATGGAGCAGATGCCCATGACTTTCTACGGTTGGGACAAGACTATGAGGCGCACACCAGATGAATCTGCTTAGGCTCCTTCACTATTCCAAAAAAGATAAAAGTGTCCTTATTGATTTACATTGTGAACCTCAAAATGATATCGGATGATATGTATAGGTTCTAACATTCAAATTGTTTGGGACAGCTTTATCGCTTCAACTCTCATGTTTCTCATGGCATGAAGGCCACCACCTCTACTGCCTCATCTTCTAGCTTGATGATGATGTCAGCTCACATTCGTCAACAGGTTCCTATGTTCCAAGTACCCCATGAGCCATATGTAGCCCATCCCACAGGATTGGCCCGCCAGCTATGCAGTCCCTTCACCTAAGTAGAACCTAGAATATGTAAGCCAACAATTTTTCTACTTCGTGTGTTAGTTCCTTAATTTCAAAGTTGTTGCTTACATTCGTGCTCTTTGCATGTGTCTATTGGTGCCTACAGAAAGTTGTTGCAAAACGCTCAGGGTGTGGGGCTTAGCCCCTTCTTATGACATGGATCATAAGGTAACACATCTTAAGACTCCTTCTTACTCTTTGTGAAAATTCGAATTACTTGCACTTGAAACTAAAACTTTTCATTCTTTAGACCAGTCCCGGTCATCAAAGTGAAGGGCATGCAAGAGCTGGAGGTGACCAACGATGATGAGGAAGAGGATAAGGATGAGGACGCTGAGGCATGCTTCTAAAACTCGCCCGATCCGGGTTCAGATTGCCTGGGACCGATCCTGGTTTTCAGTGTTAATCGGTATTGACGTTGAATTGGATGATCCAGAGCCTGGATCGGACGATCTTGAAAGCTGAATTGACCGATCCTGAGCCAGATCACCCTAGATCGGACAATCCGATTCACAGATCGGCCGATCCGACTCAGGATCCGCCGTAAGTTAAAATTGACGCCCGTAAAGCCCCATTCTTCATTTCTTCTCAATTTTCTCTCTTGTGTACCAATTTCTTTCATTTTTTTGATAAATCACATCTTACAACCTTTGTCTCTTGTTTTAAACAAGTTTTTGCAATCAAAAACTTGTTTTGTT
>JAOXJP010055469.1:0-15850 GCA_025762735.1 Platanus orientalis | reverse complement strand
GGTGCAGTTGGAATTAATTTTATATTTTTGTTTTTTGCAGCAACCAAAAAAATTTTTTTCGTGCTGCTGCAAAAGTGTTAGAATTGAAGAGAAAATAGTTTTTTTTTTTTTTTTTAAATCAGAAAAGGTGCTCTTTTTCGCGTCAACTAAAGTTGTCACAAAAAATCTACTTTTCACATCAACTAAATTTGTTGCAAAAAAAACTACTTTTAGCGTCAACTAAAAATTGAGCTTATGTCACAACTTATCACATCAAGTTGCAGCAACTATTTAGTTGACGCCAAAAGGCATTTTGAGTCAACTTTTAATTTTTCGCATCAACTTCAATTGACGTGAAAAGCCTTATTTCTTGTAGTTACTGCTAGAGGAAGAACAACAAATGGCTATGAGATCTGACTTTCATTCGATTTCCACCAACAACGTTTTACAGTCAGCCTTTGTTGCAACAGAAACACCTACAGGCCATAAAGCCAACAAGTTTTATTAACCAAGCAAATACAAAAGAAGGGGAAAAGGAAAGTCCACTTACTCGAAGTCACGTCTGTACTGCCAGATCTGCAACAAGCCTGGGCACTCTGCCTTTGATTGCTTTCATCATCATGATCAATCTTTCCAGAGGCCAACATCGCTGTTTGCTCCTAGTCAGGGAAGAGGAAACACAACTGCACTGACATATTTTGCCAATTCAACTAGATCACCTGGTATGAATTCGTCCTTTACTACTAGTCCAAGTTATACGAATTACTCTTCAAATCAAGCTTCTTCTTCCTTGCCTGACGCCTCTTGCTACTTGGACTCAGGAGCGAGCAACCATATCTCCCCTGATTTGAACACATTGAACATCCACTCACTATATACTAGGAATGCTAAAGTTCAAGTTGGGAACGGTCAAGACTTAGTTATCCAGCACACTAGACCTAGTATTGTCTCTACACCCACACACACTTTTAAAATAAACAATGTACTACATGTCCCTTGAATGGCCACCAAATTACTTTTTGCATTTGATACAGATTCTTTTGCCATTCCGGACAAGGTCTTGAAGCCGGTGATACATCGCGGCTCTTGTAGCAATGGAGTATACCCACTGCCATGTCCTTCTCTATCCATGTCATCTGCTACTGCCTACCAGTGTAAAACAATTTCCTCCCCTATCTGGGCACAATAGATTAGGACACCCAACACATAACACTTTATTTTCCATTCTTAAAACTCTTACGTGTTTCAAATGTATCTTTAAATACTTGTTCGCACTGTGATGTCTTGAAGATTCTTAGACTTCATCTGAATCTCTCTATAACAGCATCTACAGCTCTGTTAGAATTGTTGCATGCTGATATCTGGGGTCCCTCCTCATCGGCCACTGCAAGTGGATTTCGCTATTATGTTGTGATAATTGATGACTATTCAAGATATACATAGCTTTTTCTACTAACACACAAATAAGATGTCTTCAATATTTTTTTTGTGTTTAAAAGTCAAGTTGAAAATCAATTTTCTACCACAATCAAGACTATTCAGACGAATGGAGGTGGCGAGTTTGTAAACAACAAATCTAAAGAGCTATTCTCGAAAGCAGGCACCATACATCAGATTATTTGTCCTCACACACCTTCACAAAACGGGGTTGCCGAGAGGAAGCATCGCCACATTATCAAGACCACTGTTGCGCTACTTCATACAGCTTCCATGTCTGTCCTATATTGGGGAGAAGCTGTGCTAACTACCATATATCAAATCAATCGGTTACCAACTTCTGTTCTTCAAGGAATTTCTCCTTATCAAAAGCCTTTCAACAAGTCTCTTGATTACAATTTCTTAAGAGTTTTCGTGTGTGCATGCTTCCTGTGGTTGCGCCCATATATTCAGGACAAGCTTCAACCTCAATCAAAGTGTTCTATTTTCATTGGATATGCTCCAACCTCCAAAGGCTATAGGTGCCTTGATAGAAGTACAAGTCGAGTTTATATAAGTCTCCATATCTTGTTTCGTGAATCCATCTTTCCGTTTGGATCCAAATTGTCATTCAAAGGGCTCTCCTTCAGTTCCATTCCAAGTAAAGAAGAAGGCTTAGGAGTCATCGGATATTTGGCCGTTGCAAATGTTTAAATCTCATCCTTTCAATCATATTTCTCCACAGATATTATCTCAACCGTCCATGATGGATCAGCCATCCTCACCGTTGGATAACTCCTTAAGTTTTCGGCATGTGCAACAATCTTCTTCAAGTGAAAATTCATCTCCACTATAGAAAAAATACTAATTCATATTTGACGTCTCCGAATATAGCTTCCAATGAGAACGTACAACAATCTTCCACTCAACCTGCTACCACCATGATAAAGAATCATCCAATGGCTACCCAATCAAAGAGTGGTACCCATAAACCAAAGAAAATTTTCAGTCTTTCTACTATTACAGTGATTTCTAAGGAGCCTCGATCATTTTCCGAGGCCTGATCAAGTTCAGATTGGAGGCAAGCAATGGTTGAAGAAATAACTGCACTAACCAAGCAACAAACATGGGAGTTGGTATCAGCTGCTACCGAACAACATCTAATCAGATGTAAATGGGTCTATAAGCTAAAGAAAGATTCAAATGGAAATATTGTAAGGTATAAAGCTAGGCTTATGGCAAAAGGGTACACTCAACAACCTGGCCTTGACTTTCATGAAACCTTCAGCCCGGTAATCAAAATGACAAGTATCCGAGTGATTCTATCTATTGCTTTACACTTTAGCTGGAAGATCCAACAGCTAGATGTCAAGAATGCTTTTTTACATGGCCCTCTAGCTAAAACGATTCATATGGTTCAACCCCCGGGTTTTGAAAGTAAGGTTTTTCCTTCACATGTTTGCAAGTTAAGAAAAGTGATTTATGGCTTGCGCCAGGCTCCAAGGTTTTGGTATTCAAAGTTCTCAAGTTTCCTAACATCTCATGGGTTTCATATGTGTGTTACGGACAACTCACTGTTTGTTCAGCATCATGGTACGTCATTATCATTCTCCTAATCTATGTTGATGATATACTCATCACAAGGAATGATTCAACAACTATTCAAAATTTATTACGAGCTTTGCATAATAATTTTGATATGCGTCATTTGGGAGTTTTGAAACATTTCTTAGGAAGAGTTTATGCCCTCTGGTTCTGGTATGGTGATGTCTCAAGCACAATATGCTCTCCAATTATATCATAAAGCCGGCATGGATTCTTGTCATCCCTGCCCTACTCCTATGACTGCTCAGCAAAACTCAACAATGTTCTATGATCCATTGCTTGAATCTCCGAGCTATTATCGTAGTCTGGTTGACGCTCTGCAATATTTAACTATTACACAACCGGATCTCTTTTTTGTTGTCAATGTTGCTTGCCAAAACATGCATCAACCTCGCCAATCACATTTTAAAGCAGTAAAATGTATTCTTTGATATGTTAAAGGTATGCTCTTCATTATACTTCAAGTGCACTGTTACTGAGTGCCTACATGGATGCCAATTGGGAGGGTGACCATGTTGACAGAAAATCTACTAGTGGCTTCTGTGTTTACTTTGGCCAAAACCCAGTTATGGGGGCCTCCAAGAAGCAGACAACCATTTCCTGGTTGTCGACTGAAGCAGAATATTGTGCACTTACCTCAACAACAGCTGAAATCTGTTTGCTTCAAATGATGTTGATAGGGAAAGGTACTGAGGCCCCTATAAACCGACCCTGATAAACCCGCAGAGCCTCGACCCTAAAAAATTAACCCAGTAAGTCCCTAAGGAAACTAGCCCAGGGAGGAACAGAGAGGCGCGGCAAGGAACGTGGGGGAGGAGGCAGACCGTATCTCCTTTGGTACGCCACTACTCAAGCCTATAAATATCAACGACAATCCACTCACCAGGTATGAAAAATAAGAAACCCTAATTTGAGTTGAACATTCTACTATCCCCACCATCTGATTTGATTGTAGGAGAGTTAGAGGTTGACACCCCATCAGTGTCTAACTCCTTGACTCTTCATCCGTGCTATGTAGGGTTTGTTCCACCATAGACCTAGGCCTGCCGTGCAACCATCTGACCAGTGTAAGGGAACTCTCAGTTCCGAACACCATCAGTTGATGCCGTTTATGGGAAACTCCTTCACTGAGAACCGAAGGTCTACATGGTCGAGATTAGGTAGATGATAGCTTAGCACGACCTTGGCACCGGAGTCGATGGGTAGGAAACCTTCATCTCTGATGGAAGACACCGTGAAGAACCCTGAGTAGTTGTCCTCAAACAACGGGTTCACGGTTTAACGACGAACATACAACTGTTTATGGAGCAAGACCAGGAAATCATACAGGAGCTGAGAAGCCGAAGGGGTGAGTCCAATAACTGGGAAATGGGATAGTGGGGACCCCATGTCCCTCCCGATAGGAGCCGTGATGGCAACCAGGGACAAGAAGACGAAGCATGGAGCACCATGGCACCTCAGTTCAAGGAAACTAACTGTATTTTCTAGCCTAAGGAAAAGGTTTATACCCCTAATCTTTGGGAAGAGGAGATGGAGGATGCGAAAAGGGAGATGGCAACCATGAAGAAGGCCATCAAGGGAAAAGCCCCTACCACCGTCGATGAGCTTATCTAGAGGACGAATCATCCATTCATTCTTGAGGTAATGGCTCGACCCCTACCCGGTAAGTTTAAGCCACCCCAGATGGAGATGTTTGATGGCACTCGACCCCCTCAACCATTTGGAAGCCTATAAAACACATATGAACCTATATGCAGCCCCAATGAGATCATGTGCCAGGATTTTTCCACCACTATTAAGGGGTTTATCCGAGTTTAGTTCAGTCGATTGAAGCTCGGGAGCATCTCGAACTTCATAGAACTCAGCCAACAGTTCATCGACTACTTTATAGGCAGCCAAAGACACCAGAAGCCCACCACCTACCTACTAAATATCAAATAAAGCAAGGGTGGGTCCCTCGGAGATTATGTGTCCTGGTTCAACAAGGAGATGTTGCAAGTAGACAACACCGAGGAAAAAGTGATCGTGGCCACTCTCATGGTAGGGTTGTTGCCCTCTAAGTTCCTATTCTCGCTTAAAAAAAACTCCTGTCATGCATGGTTGACCTTATGCTGAAGGCACAGTAGCACATGAACACTGAAGATACTCATAGTGTCTGGCGAGAGCGGGAGACTGGGGTTGGCTCTTAGTCGAACAAAAGGAAAAGGGAGCAGCAAGCTACTCGGGAAGAAAGGGGTCCTCGAACTAAGGGGGCAACGATAATGGCGGGGCAGGCCCCGGGTTAACTTTCCCCTCAGTAGATTTCAGAACTACACTCCCCTCAGTGTACCAGTAGAACAAGTGTTCATGCAACTCAAGGATGACCCAAATATCAAATGTCTCGAGAGGATCCAAGCCTTACTAGAGAGGAGAAATCGCGACAAGTACTATTGCTTTCATCGAGACCACGGCCACGACATCAACGATTACTTTGATTTGAAGGAACAAATAAAAGCTCTCATCTAACATGGTAGCTATAAAGGTTTACGGTAGTAAGGCCCCTAGTTAGATAAGAAGACACCCGCCGAGACCCTCTCACTCGAGAGGAAAAAAGACCTAAAGGGCCGATAGGCGAAATTAGGGTGATCCTCGGGGGTGGAGAGTCCAGTTCAACCAGAAAGTCTCATGTGAGATAGATATACGCCGAGAGGGACAATCAAATGATGGTTGTAAAAAGGCTAACCAAGCGGCACAAGTTAGAACATTCCCCCATCACCTTCTTTAAGGAAGATGCCCGAGGAGTAAGTCAGGTGACGTCGGTTATCTCGAACTACATCACACACTATGTCCTCATTAACAACGGGAGCTTAGTAGATATCCTCTATCTTCCAACCTTCGATCATATGAGTATTGGATGAGACAAACTCAATCCAGCCCAATCACCCTTGATTGGTTTCACAGGCGACAGGTTGCTTCCCCTCTGGACTATCGGCTTGCTAATCACCATCGAGATGGGTGACCGACAGATCACCAGGGTAATCGATTTTTTAGTGGTCGATTGCCCCTCAGCCTATAATGCCATTCTCGAAAGGTCGACGTTGAACTGGATGAGAGTGATCACCTCGACCTACCACCTTTTGATGCATTCCTTAACTGAAAGAGGGGCCAGGGAAGTTAAAGGGGACCAAGTGGCAGCCCATGAATGTTACGTGGCCTCACTCAAGGGAAAGTCGGTCCCAAAAGAGACCATATCAATCAATAGTCTGGAGGTTCGAGATAACACGACCTAGACAATGGCAGAACCAGGGGGAACTCGAGAGAATTACCCTCGACTCGAAGAATCCTGACCATGTAACCTGGGTGGGATCAAATCTGTCGAACTTCAAGAGGCGATTGCAAAGTTTCCTCATCGAGAATCAGGATGTGTTCACTTGGACACATGAGGACATGACAGGAATAGACCTCAAGCTGGTAGTACATCAGCCTGTCAAATAGAAGAGAAACTTTACCTAAAAAAGAAATAGGGCCATTGTAGAGGAAATAAAGAAGCTGCTCAAATCCCAATTCATAAAGGAGATCCACTACCCCAAGTGGTTAGCAAATGTAGTCATGGTATGAAAGCCTAATAGGAAGTGGCGAATGTGTGTTGACACCTTAGTGGATTCAACGATCGGCTACTAGACTCTCAGCTTCATAATCACATTTTCATGATATAATTAGATAATGATGCACGAGCCCGACCAAGAGAAAATGACTTTCACTACCGATCGAGGACTTTATTGCTAAAGGGTTATGCCCTTTGGTCTGAAGAATGCGGGGGAAACTTACCAAAGGCTTGTCAATGTGATGTTCATGAGCTAAATCGGGAGGAACGTTGAGGTGTATGTGGACTACATGCTAGTAAAGATCCTCATAGTCGAACAACACCTATTAGACTTGAGCGAGACATTCCAAATGTTGAGGAGGTATAAGATGAAGCTTAACCTGAGTAAGTGTGCATTTAGAGTATCCACTGAAAAGTTCATCGGGTTCATAGTCTCCCAACGAGGAATAAAGGTAAATCCTGAGAAGGTTAAGGCCATAATTGAAATACAGCCACCCAGGAATATGAAGGAAGTACAATGGATGGTAGGGAGGGTCGCAGCATTAAATAGGTTCATATCCCTAGCTACAGACAATTGTTTCCCATTTTTCAGTCTACTGAAAAAGGCATTCAATTTGGACGAAGAGTGCAACATGGTCTTCCAAGAACTTAAGGTCCACCTCGGTCACCTACCACTAATCAATGAACTAAAGTGGGGCGAGGTACTCTATGTATACTTGTCAGTGTCAGGAATGGTGGTCAGCTCAAGTTAGTCAAAGAAGAAGACGGGGTGTAAATGTCGGTATAATATGTTAGTTGAGCCTTCAGGGGAGCTAAGGAGAGGTACTCAAAGGCCGATAAAATGGCATTCACCCTGGTTGTCATGATCAAGTGACTGAGACCTTAATTCCAGGCACACACCATCTGGGTGCTCATCGATCAGCCACTCAGGGTAATACTGCATAAACCCGATACCTCTGGGAGACTGGTCAAGTGGTCGGTGGATCTAAGCAAGTTTGACATTGAATACCACCCCCACGGAGCTATTAAAGGTTAAGCAGTGGCAAATTTCATTGCTGAATACACTCACAAGTCAGAGGTCGAGTATGGGGCACCGAAAGAGCAGCCCAACGAGGAGGAGATAGGTCAAGTAGCGTGGACTATATATGTTGACTGCTCCTCTACCAGCAACTCAGCCAGGGGAGGAGTCATCCTGGTCACATCAAAAGGGAATGAGCTAGAGTACGTCATTAGGTTTGAGTTCAAAGCAACTAATAATGAGATGCGTAATGCTCGTAGGATCATGCCTTAACCATGCCCTCGGAACAAAACGGGTAAAAGGCAACAATGATTCCCAACTTGTGGTAGGGAAAGTGCTAGGAGAATATGAGGTAAGGGATGAATGGATGAAGCATTATTAGACGTTGGTAGTGAAGGAGAAATCCTGGTTTAAGCATTTCACCATGCAATAGGTTCCCTGGGATCATAATGAAAAAGCCGACAAGTTGTCCAGGCTCCCGTTATCAATTATCGAGAGCCTTGACCCCGGGATCTTAATGAAGTATCTACCCAAACCAAGCACTGAGGCAGAGAAAGATAAGGAGGTTAATACGGCCAACCCTGAGCTCGAGTGGGTTGGCCAAATTGTAAAGTACTTAAAGAACGGGAAACTACCCGAGAACAAGGATGAGACAAGAAAAGTGAAAGTAAGAGCAAACTGGTATTTCCTCGATGATACCTTCTACAAAATGAGCTTCACCCTCCCCCTGCTCAGGTGCTTGTCTGGTGAGGAGGCCAATTATGTGCTTCGAGAAATTCATGAGGGAGTATGCGGTAACCACCCAGGAGGTCAGGCGATGACCAGCAAAGCAATTAGGGTGGGGTACTATTAGCCCTACATGTAGAAGGACGCAAGCTTGCTCGCCCAGAGGTGTGACAAATGCCAAAGGTTTGCCAATATCCCTAAGAAACCCACAGAGGAGTTAATCCTGATAGTTAGACCATGGTCGTTCACCTCGTCGGGAATCGACATTATCGGACCCCTCCCATAGGGAAGAGACAGATGAGGTTCTTAATGGTGGCCATCGACTACTTCACGAAGTGGGTGGAGGTTGAACCTTTAGCTAAGATCACTAAGAAAAACATCCAGGACTTCACCTGAAAATTAATCGTATGCCAGTTTGGAATTTCCCGAGTATTCATAACTGACAAAGGTAACAGTTTGACAATGCTCAGTTCTAGGAATTTTATGCAGAGCTCAAGATCAAGAATCACTTCTCTTCCCCAGCTCACCCCCAAACTAACGGCCAAGTGGAGGTCACCAACAGGATGCTCCTGAGTATCATAAAAAAGGCTTGAGAACTTTAAAGACTTCTGGCCTAGGGAACTACCAAACATCCATTTGATATACCGTACTATAGTAAGGACTCCGACCAAGGAAACACCATTCCTCTTTGTGTTTGGGACCGAGGTAGTAGTACCAGTCAAGATTAGGATGACCATGTATAGAACAATGAACTTCGACTTGGAAAGGAACGAGGAGAGCCTCAGGAACAATCTGGACATGCTGAAAGAGAAAAGGGACGAGACCACACTTTGGGTAGCCGCCTATAAGCAGAGAATGGCCAAGTACTACAACTCGGAAGTTAGGATGAGAAGATTCACAGTGTGGGACTTAGTCCTCAAGAAGGTAACCTTGGAGACACAAGACCCTACAGAAGGACAATTGAGGCCCAAGTGGGAGGGACCTTACCAGGTAACACACTGTCATAGGCCCGGGACATACCACCTCGAGACGATGCAAGGATAACCCCTACTACGACCATGGAATGTTGAGCACTTGAGAAAATACTACCTGTAAAACTGATGTAATCCTTCAACCCTAGTTAGTGAAATGTTCTTCTTTCGCAGAAGCAGGAAAATTTTAGGTACTTGTGCCCGGATTACAAGATTAGCCATTAAGTCACAAGATTGACCCGTCCCTCAGGGGAAATTTCAAGCACTCATGCTCGGGTTACAAGATTAGCCCTCAGGTCAAAAGATTGACCTGTCCCTCAGGGGAAATTTCAGGTCCTCATGCTTGGGTTATAAGTTTAGCTCTCAGGTCACAAGATTGACCTATCCCTCAGGGATAATTTCAGACCCTCATGCTCAGGTTACAAGATTAGCTCTCAGGTCACAAGATTAACCCCAGATAACAAGACTAACCCCAGGTCACAAGATTGACCCATCATTTAGGGGAAAATTCATAAGACTAAGAGAAGTCTCACGGATTAGCAAAAATAGAGACTCCAACAAGTAAAGCCAGGGGCCCAAGGCGTGTCGGGATGTGCGTATCACAACTAAAATCAACCATTCGACACCAAGTAAGTCAACTACCCCTCTCGTATGTATAATTGAAATGGGGCCATAAGGGTGCCCGATAATATTACTAAAGAAAGGCCCTCGCGAGGGGTAAGGGCTTAAGCCCAAAAGAGCATCACCGAACCCTTACTCACCAAAGTCATAAGGGATCAAAGGACTTGAAAAATTATCTAAGGGTAGTGCACACAACTGTTAGAGAGTATTATCCTTGAGGCATGCCTACACTTAGAAAAATGTATCATTGCATATCTTTACTTGTTGAGAGCTTATTATCCTTGAGGCGCACCTACACTTATAAAAAATTGTCATTGCCTACCCGTACTTGCTTAAAAGTTATTTATCCTGAGGCGTACTCATATTTAGTGAAATTCATCATTGTTTTATCTTTACTCACTTAAAGATTAGTTACCCCGAGATTCACTCATACTTAGAGAAATTCATCACAGACTATCTCTATACTCTTAGGAGTCCTTAGCATGGCCAACCCCAATATGCCCGAAAAACTCAAGAAGAAACATAATCACCACGACACACATCCATACTTAGAAAAAAATTTAAGGAGAAAAATAACAACAAGAACATAGTGCACAAAGGATGAGGACAAAAAAGAGACTTCATTCATATGTCAAAAGATTACAAAAAAAGAAGAAATAGGAACAAAAAATAAAAAGTACAATTACACATGAGGGTTAGCATCCTCAAGGTGGCATCTCCCGCAACTCCCTTTTTCCCTCCTCGTCCCCTTCCTCCTCCTCATTGGGGATAAAGGTGGAGAAGTTGCGATCTAGGAACGCCTTGGCCTCCATCTCCCAGAAGACCTTGAACCCTTCCAAGAATCATCCGGCCTTGACGACCTCGAAGGTATTGGAGGTCAGGTATTCGGTGGCCACCACCTCGACGGCTCTCTCTCTCTCCTCCTCTTCCCGTATCCGGGTAAGCTCCATGGCCTTGACCACTTTTTTCTTCACCACCTCCTCGAGGGTCGTGGTAAATGAATCCTCGACCATGAGGCAGTGGTTCCTTGATGTGGGCCTTGTTCTCCATGGCCCGGGAAGCCATGCTGGCGTTGGAGTCCTCAGCCCATTTGATCATGTGCCGGAGGGTTTGGATCTCCGTGTTAACACTCGCGCGGGTAGCACCAAGCTCACTGTTGACCTTGGTGAGGCGATTTTGATGTTTACCTCAGACTTTCTCACTTGTCTTAAACCTTTGGATAGAGGCTGCCATCAGGGCCACAATTTGAAAAAATAGACATGAAAAAAAAATTCAGCGTAGACACACAAATGATAGAAGAGACAAGGGGAGAGAAGAAGATTACCTTGGCCGAGTAATGTATCATCTCCCAGTGGAGCGCGAAAGGGCCGAGAGATTTTAAGGACTTGAAGTCCTTGAGGGGAACGCCCCCCAAAAGATAGTCTGCCCCAAGGCCTAGCTTAGATAGCCATGATGAGGGCCTAGAGGAAGGCTGGCCCCTCTCTGGAGCTGAGGATGAAAATGCCCGGGTGGCAGCTACATCAGAAGTCGATGCCACCCAGGAGGGAGAAGATGCCGCGACCGCGAAAGAAGGTGGAGCGATCTCTGTAGCTGGGCCGATCTCAAGGGGAGCTGCCACTTCTCCCTCGGTGGCTTGGCGTGGAGGAGACCCAACAATCTCCGCCTCCAAGTCCACAATGGGAATGAGGGCCTCAGGAGCCGGGGGTAGTGATGGCTAGGCTGGTGTTGCCTTGGGGCCAACCTTGGGGGCCTAAGCTTGGAAGGGTCCCCCACTAATAAAGTGTCATTTCTGTTTCTTTGTGGTCACAACCACCCCTGGCTTGCTGCCCTGGCTTCCCGGGCTTGAGCAAAAAACTTCTTGCTTAGCTTCATTTCTGTACAATAAAATAGACCCAGGTCAGGCTCGAATCCACACCTATGAAGGTGCTTGGGAGTAACAAGATCAGGATAAGTGTGGGTCGAGTGATTTACGTCCTCCCAAATGTGAGCCTCCTCCTCAGGGTCTCGTCTACCTCCGAGATTGACATAAAAAGCAAATGCGTAAAAATAAAGAGAAAATGGGAAGACTACAAAAATAATGAATAAATATACCAAAAAATAAAAAATGGTGACTCACCTACAGGGTTGATAACCGATGCCCGGCACCAGTTAAACCTCACGAGGGGGACTTCCCCCCGGGGGGTATTCCCAACCTTTGCCTGAGATGAAGAAGTATCGACCCCTCCACCTGTTGTTAGAGCTTGGGATCCCGGTCACCAAAGTTGTAGTTGGGTATCGGCTAACAAAATAAAACCACCCGACTCCTGTTCTTTCGAGTAGTAATAGTGGAAAAACTCATTAAGGGTAAGGTAAGTCTTTCCCTTAAACATTAACTCCCATAGGATCATGCATCCTATGACTATCTGTCAGGCGTTGGGCATCAATTGGCCCAACACAAACCCGAGATAGAATAGCAGCTCCCTCAGACAAAGGAGAGCCAGAAAACGTAGGCCCGCTAGAAGGGCCTGCTCGTACAGTGCTACGTTGCTGGTAGGGGCCTCGAAGGCCCCAGTATCCTCGGGAGCAAAAAGAATGGCCCCTTCAGGAATGGAGAAGGAGGAACGAAACCGAGTTAGGGCTCGATCCCCTAACTCAGAAGCATAGCTAGCTGCGGTGAAATCTTGGTCGGGGGCAGTCTCTCCCCCCCCGCCGTTTGAACATTTGATGGAGCTGACCCGGTGACCTACTCCACAGAGTTTTGCCAAACCTCTGATAGGTCGTTGGCACCATCAACCATCCGGTCAACAGTATCCCTGGATGGGTTTACAGAAAAGAAAAAAAGGGGGATAGAAAATGAAGACATCGAAAAAAGGGAAGAAAATAGACTATGGGCTAATAGGCGACATAACGAAACTACAATGAAATAAAACTTAAACAACAAAATAGAAACGGAGTACTTGAAAAAGAGATGAATGGTAGCAAAAGAAGAAGAGCCCGAAGATGGGAAGAACGTCGAAAATAGTGAAGAGCAAGTGCCCGGAGGTAGGGAGAGCACCAGAAGCAACATCGATCAAGTGCCAGGAAGCAAGAGTGTTGCCAAAAATCACTAAAGGGAGAATGCTAGTGAGGAAGATGGCAAAGAATGATAAAGAAAAATCAAGCCTTGTTTCGGGGGAGATATTTATAGGCAGCCCCATACATCATCGACCTTACATGTGTCGATCATCTGGGGGGGTAACGAAATTAACCCGGGAAGTGAGGCAACGCACGAATCTCGAAATCATTAAGGGATTTAAATACGACCATCCAATGGCCTAGGGATTCGAAGAGACACGATGCTTGATATGACCCATAACTGGCGCAGTCATGTCCCCTCAGTTGCCGAGGACCATTAAATACGAAGCCATCATTGACGCCTACCCCCAATTAATATCACCTCGGTAACAAAAAAGTGAGCAACATGCAATGGATGATAACGGTTGCAAATAATTCGCATTCCCGAGTCAAGTAACCCTGGACTCGAGAATGAAAGGGGCAACTGATAAGGAAAGATACCGAGGCCCCTATAAATCGACCCTGATAAACCCGTAGAGCCCTGACCCTTAACCCAGTAAGTCCCCAAGGAAACCAACCCGGGGAGGAAACCAACCCTGTGAGCATTCGCGGTCCCACGACCTAAAAGATATTGAGGCCATCAACGGGAGGTCCTGATACTCGACAACCTTTCGACCCCTAGGCTTACACAGAGAGTACTGAGTCACTCACTCCACCCTTTGGTACCCGACATTCTGAAACCCTCGAGATCACTCTCGGGGCATTGCCTAAACCACTCGATACTAAACAAGGGAGTCATGACCACGACTGGCATTAGACCTCCAGTCCCAGGGCATTGCCTAAACCACCCAATACCAAACAAGGGAGTCATGAACACAACAAAGATTAGATCTTGAGGAGTCCTCGCCAGGCAAGAAAGGGTAGAAATCCAACTTTTCATATTTGAAAATAAGAACAATCCAGAAACTGTTACCAAGAGAGAATATCCTTTACAACTGGCTTGACATAAATATCAACGAAAATCCACTCACCAGGTATGAAAAACAAGAAACCCTAATTTAAGTTGAGCATTCTACTGTCCCCACCATCTGACTTGACCGTTGGAGAGTTAGAGACCGACAACCCACCGGTGTCTAGCTCATTGACTCTTCATTCGTGCTATACAGGGTCTATGCCGCTACAAACCTAGGTCTGCCATACGACCATCTAACCAGTGTAAAGGCACTCTCAGTTCCAAACACCATCAGATGTTAACCAAGCTTTGAATTCCATTACTAAAGATTCTAGCAGTGTGGTGTGATAACAAATCAACAATCTCACTTGCTGCAAATCTGGTGTTCCATGCAAGGACAAAGCATATTGCCTTGGATTACCATTTTACAAGAGAGAAGGTTACACAAAAGGCTTTACAAATCAACTATATACCAACAGCTGAGCAGCAACATCTTTACAAAACCATTGTCTTATTCTCTATCTTACAAGTTTAGATCCAAGTTCAACTACCTAATTTGATCTTAAGGGAGGATGATAAGAAGACGGTTACATAAAATATTGTAAAGCAATTTAGCTTGAGCTTGTTAGGATATTACACGTCAGCATGAGAGGTAGTTACAGTGGTGTATTTAAGTTTACACGTGAGCCATAGTTACAGTGGTGTATTTAAGTTTACACGTTCTGTTTTCTTGTATAACAAGTTTCAAATAAGAGATGGCTCAGAAGAGGGTAGAATTCTCCCTTGGCTTCTGTGCACACAAAATCCATGCACAATACATGTGCAGAGAGTTGGGAGGGCTTGCATCAGCACCAAAAAGTGATAAGCACACATCCCAAAAATTGTAAATCACTTTTTGGTGCTAATGCAAACACTCATAAGTACCTGCACAGGCATTGTGCATGAATTCTGTGCACACAAAAGCTAAGCCGGTAGAATTCTGGTTCTACTCTGTTTTTCACTTTCTAGTTTTCTCATTAAGAATGACATCAGGACTGACACATCAGTGCCAAAAAGTGAAAAGCATCCCCCCAAAACGTGCATCACTTTTTCGGCACTGATGCGTCAGCCCTACTGTCATTCTTACTTTAGGCACTCTCTGAGTTGTCCTACCAAATCCCACCCGTATAAGGATAAGTAGAGTCTGAGACTATTGGGCTTTCGTGACTGAGTGCTCATAAACGTAATTTTAAAAGTGCTTGCAAAAGAATTTGATTGTGTTGATGAAATAATGAAATCCAGAGGAACTTCATACGAATTCGAAGCGGAAAAGTAAACAGCCTCACAGAATGGAATAATGCGGCAAAGCCAGAGGTTAGGAGACGGAGGTTGCTTACAAGCCTGAACGACGGTGAGAGCTTCCACTTTTACAACAAATGGATTTAAGACCACCCCAGCGAAATGGCTAAGACCCATGCCAAACTGACAAAGTGCTTTTGTTTCTTAGCCTCAAGAAGCGAAGACGCATTGAAGCTGCTGCTTGCCATTACTTGTGTAGCAAATCGGTCTGAATAGACATGAATCTCTTAAATAACAGACACCTGAAACGTATTCACAACTTCCTTCCTTTCTTTTTTTTTTTCTTTTTTTTGGTATAGATTTTTTCTTAAGTTTCTTAACAATCATTATGTATCATCGAGAGGAAAGAGAAATCAAATAATCAGAATTCCATTTTTTCATTGGTATAGATTTTTTCACAAGTTTCTTAACAATCATTATGTATCATCGAGAGGAAAGGGAAATCAAAAAATAAAAAATCATACAGACTTTTCTCATCTCCAAATCTCTGTATAACCGAAGACAATAGTCATGACCAGCGATCTGGCAGCCCAAGTTACATAGTTGGGATTTGCCGCAAATCGCCTCTCCTGTAGAGCCCAACGAGTCGTAACAAAGAGAATCAACCC
>JAOXJP010055458.1:0-15851 GCA_025762735.1 Platanus orientalis | reverse complement strand
GTCTATGTGCAACTGAAATTAATGACTCTAGATATATGAACTTTATTGTGAGAGTGCATTTGTGCCTTATGATTGTTCATTTATTTTCCAATTCTTTTTTGGATCTGTCCTTGGATTTTTTTTAACTATGTTGTAGTCGCAATGAAATAGAGCTTACTACACTATGACTAAAAATTATTACTGTTTGCATTCTCTTAATTTTTTATTCTTCATAAATTGGACAGTTAGATTCTCTACTAACTTATTTATCTTTAACAGAGTATTGATGATCTGAAGCACAGGCTTCTCTACACTACATTTGAATTAGAATCAGCAAGAATGGATGCAAAAGAGGAAATGAAAAAAAGCAAGGACTATGTACGGCAACTTCTTCAACTCTTGGAGGTAGCTTGTCGAGAAAGAGATGAAGCAAAAGATCAGTTGCAGAGACTATATAACATGGTCATGCCATCTAGCCCGACAGAAATCTCCAGTGTTCTCCCAAAGGTTCAACAAGAGAGTCCCCCTTTGAAACCTACAAGAGCAAATTCAAGCATCACAGAATCTGATAGCCTATCTGAATCATATAATCACCACTCCTATGGTTCCTCCCCTGTGGATTCCTTCATTGATGCAGTTTCATCACCAGAACTTGTCAACATGAACATAGGCAATCCAAATATTATGGGAGTGCCACATCAACCCTTCATCCAAGGTTGTAATGTCCCCATCCCAGTGGGTATCATCTCTTCAGAAAATGGATCTGCTTCAATGAGTTCCATCTCTTCAGAAATATCCAAGGTTGATCAGGCTTTGCCACTAATTGATAATCTTGTTAAGGGAAAACCTCTGCCTCAGAAAGGACGACTCTTACAGGCTGTGATGGAAGCAGGACCATTGCTACAGACACTATTAATTGCAGGACCTCTTCCTCAGTGGCGAAATCCTCCCCCTCTGCAACCCTTCCAAGTTCCAGCTGTTTCCATCAAAAGTTGTGATCCTGAAACAATTAGTCAGAAATCAGTTGGAATTCCAAATCACATGGTTCAAGATTCATTGAAGAACTATCATGATGTATCTTGTCAGATTTACTCTACTTCTATGTTGAATTTTTCAAGTAGTTCTAGTTCATGTTTGAACAACGGGCCGCTGTTATCAACTGGCATCAACAGGGATGTCTTTCACAATCAAATTCAGATTGGTAAGCGACAAAGGTTCCAATGAGATCAAGGAAATTTTCACCTGTATAAATGCAACTATAATCTGCTGATTGTGTGAATGGAATACCTTGTTTTAAGATTTGAAAGACATGCCTATCTTAGTTTAGCCAATTTTTACTCTACTTTATCTCATCAATTGAAGTGTAAAAAAATTAAAAGTGAAATAAAAATATCAGGTTGGATTGATTGAGACTTGTCACATATTGGTATCCATGAGAATTCACCATAGGAAACGATGGAGTTTTATGAATAAACTCCATTTATTACTTCTTTTTTTTTGTAGATTTTTTATTTTAATTGGTAATAATGTTGATTGAAAATTTAATTTATAGCATGGTCTTCTCCCTAATATAAGTACCAGAGTCGGTGGATTTGTTCAGATACAAAGCAAAAACTATTAATATCTTTGTAAACATCAAACAGACATTAATAATGGTCTCCTCAAATAAACCAAAGGATCCAGGCTTACCCCTACAAAACTATGTTGTATCCATCAGCTTTGAAAACACTCCATTTGTTGATGTATCAGACCTTGGTTGCTGATGAAATCTGTGGTATCAGAATCAACTGACTCGGTTCTGTGGTATCCAGTCTTGTATGCCCTATATGTAATTTGTGCTGTTCTCATCTGCAAGAGTTTGCGTAGAAGCCTCTTGCAGCTGAAGAGCATACTGTAAGTTCCATAGAACATCTCCACAATATTGGAGTCGATTATCTGCTCGGGACTGCTCTTCTTTTTCTTTTTCAAATTCATGGCGCACTCCACTGTGTTGTTATATTCCCTAGGGAGGGCCTTTGTTTGGTCGCTGCACATGCAACACCTCATTGGCAAATGTTTGTTAAGTTGCTGCCGACTGAAGTATTCTGGATCAACATCCCAAGCTCTTTTTCACTGAGGTATTCAAATGGGTCTGATTTAGTTTGGGGCCTAACTTAGACAACCCAAAATCTGCCACCACTGTGAGAAGCTCATCAAGCAAGATGTTGGTGGTCTTAATATCACGCTGGATGATACTCTCAGCTGCCCCAGTTTGAAGGAAGTGCAAGCCTTTTGTTGCCCCAATGCAAATATCAAGCCTCTGTTTCCATGGAAGTGGAAGGAGATTTGTACCATACAAGTATCTGGAGGGTGTCACCAGCCATAAACTCATAAACAAGGATCATTACATAGCCTATAAGAGAAACCAGGTGCCTGTGCTGATGAAGCTTGGACAGCATTTCAATTTCTGGTCCAACTCTACCAATCCTTGCAGGGATCTTGGGTTGGCATGTTTTACAGGAAGCAAGAACCCATTATCTAGCACAACTCAGTAAACCTTGCCAAAGCCCCCCACACCTAGAACCAAGCTCTCCTAGAAGTTCCTTGTCATTTCACATCTCTCCGAAAAGCTAATACCCTGCCTAAATCAAGAGAAGGTGCTGTTGAGCATAACTATCATTTGAAACCTTGGTTTCTGAATATGCCACATGGGTAGGAAGGGGCAACCAGGCCAATGGGTGGTGCTTTGGCTACTTAAGGTTGGGGAAATACAGTTAAAAAGCTGCTACTATGAGAGCACTAGGAATGCTGATCCTGCAAGACAAGATCATTAGCGAGTGCTACCTTTTTCTTCTTGGGGGCCTTCGAACCCAATGAAACCTGCTTTAGAAGACCCATCAAGGTGTCATTAGGATTGCTTTTTTAATGCTTTCCAACCCATTAAAGATCGTATTAGGTGTGATATTCCTCAAATTTGGTGGAAGAATTGAAACTGAGCCCATTAGTTTGTGCACAGCCAATAACTCCATTGTTTTGCTCAATATGTCAAAAAGAGTTCAATGCCGAATTGGTTGAAAACCAGATTGTTCAGAGGGTTCACTAAAGACGTTACATAAATGCATCCTTAAGCATTCTTAAGAGATGTTAAACTTCTGATCATTGACATTTGTTGGGCAGTTGCTTAAATCCAAATTAGGTGCAATTTCAACCAATACTCCAGCACGGTATTTGATCCAACTATCATCCACCCAAATGCAACGAGTAGAAGCACAATTAAGGACACTCAAGTTTTAATGTTCTACTTTCCCACTATCGAGAGATCGAGAGAGAGGAGAGAGAGAGAAGAAGAAGAAGCATACCTGGATTTGCAGTCCTCTTGAGGGGCTAAAGAAGATGAAAAAGTGTTGGAAAAGAGAGTGAAGAATCCCAGAAAAAGAGAGAATATATACATTGACGGAGATGAGAGGAATAAGCACTGAGTGACCTTCTCACCAACGTCAGAAGGAAGGGAAGACATTTGCTATATAAATTTCATGTGTAAACTCGAAGACCAAAAGAAAATGAGACAATTGAAATTTATACATAAAAAAAAAAAAAAAGGACTTCTTTGTATTACTGAATGGGATATAGCTCTCTTCTTGATTCCTGTCTAGAGAGATTTTTTTTTGTGGTAAATGTCTAGAGAGATTTAGAGCTATAGACGATTTCCCTCCATAATCCTGTTTTTATTGGACTTGGGTGTTTGATGTGCTTGGTTATAGTTCCCTTGGCTTCGGCCTTTGCTTTGTGTTAGATCTAGAATAGAATAAGAACCCCAATTATGCTCAAGAAGTATTATTTCTCTCTTACAGTGACAGAGTGAACATAAAAGCCTTCAAAAAATGCTCTGGATAAACTTGGAGCTTCATCTTAAAGCTTTTTTCTTGAAGTCTTCAAAAAAACCCCTTGTAAGAGAATGTATAGAGGTAGAATCCTTTTGTTCCCCTATCAGGGTGTTGATGGGATATTCTTGCATTTTTAGTTTCATTGATTGGTTGTAATGTCTTTGTTTGAAGAGAAGATAATTTAAGGAATTTACAATATCTCTCAATTTATCTATATTTCTTTATCTAATATATAGAATTTTGTCTTCTTTTTTTTTGGTAAACTGAGAAATATATTAATAGGGATCTCCAGGCGAAGGAACAAAATCCTTAGTTACAGTCAGATCTAACCATCGAGGAGGGAGAGAGTCCTGAACTTCCACAAACTTAGAAACCGCTCCATGCTGAGCAAGAGTATGAGCGACCATATTAGCTTACTTCCTTACCAACGATGAGGAACAAGAAGCAAAAGTATTAATGTAATGTTAACAGTCATTGATAATGCTCCTAACGGGACCAAGGGTAATTACATAAGTCCTCCAAAACAACTGAGGAGCATCCTGAGGCAAGAGCAGAGAGGAGACCCATTCTAGCCGTTGAGCATTCGATAGCTAGAGCATGGACATGAGGGAGAGCTTCGGATATAGAAAAAAATCATATTCGACGAGGAGTTATGGCTCCCTAGCTTGCTTTGGAAGAAGATAAGGAGGCAATTCCATCAAAGTTGATCTTCACAAAATTCCGATAAGGAGGAGACCATGCAAATTCTACTTTAACGCCTTTCACCAAAAAATAGTCCTGCAACTCAATCACTTCTTTTAATATCTTATTAGCCAAATACAAAATTGAATGAGGATTGAAGGCAACATGATAAGAAACAATATAATTACAAGCTTTCCAAACATTTCAAGAATATATTGCAATCAATTCAAGCAAGTATTTATGATCTCTTTTTCAAAGAGAGTTTATATTGCACTACTTTTTAATCCATTCCACAACGGCCTGGCTTCTGTGCACACAAAATTTATGCACGATGCATGTGCACAAATCCGAGAGCGCTCACCTCAGCGCAAAAAAGTGATTTATGCTTTTTGGGGCATGTGCTTATCACTTTTCGGTGTAGATGCAAGCGCTCCCAAATTTGTGCACATACATTGTTTGGATTTTATATGCACAAAATCCGGAGTGATTCCACAAAGGTAATCATATTATCATTATTAGTTCCAAGAGTGAGGGAGGGGGGGGTGGGGAGGTGAACCAAATTGGAGATATAATTGTATACTTGATTAAGCAATGTAAAGTGGATTTATCCTCTTCATTAAATAAAAGACATAAAGGGGAAGTATTGATGCTTCTCTTTAGAAGATTTTCTTTGATATGGAGAGCATTCTCGTAACCTTTCCACAGGAAAAGATTGACTTTTAAAGTGATTTTTAAGCTTCAAATATGGTTCCAAGGGGGGTGGGGGAGGAGGAGATGGGATTATGAGAAGCAGAGGGAAGAGGAGTGATATAAGGGGAGATTGCGACCTGACAAGAAAATTTAACCAAGAAAACTCCCCTTTTATCAAAGTACCAGTTACATGATCCTAATGGGGGTGGGGAGAAAATGATTGAAATTTTGAGAATATTGGATAATCTTCATTAGAGATGAGATGCTGGATAGGGTAAAGGTTCCATATTATCCTAATGGGATAGATAACTCATTAACCTTGTGAACCTAAGGTAAGACTTGAAGAATGAAAGGTTTAAAATTAGGGAATGGAGGGATCCACAATTCATTCCAAATATTAATGTTAGAACCATCACCCACATTTCACCTCAAACATTTAATGAGAATGTCTTTGCCTTTGCAGGTACTTTTTCATGTCCATGAACTATTGTTCCTAGCTAAAGAGGATAAGAAATCAAACTTTGGAAAATACACAAATTTGAGAACTTTAACCCACAATGCCTCCAGATTTTGGAATATTCTCTAATCTTGCTTAGCAAGCAAAGCATGATTGAAAGAATGAAGATCTTTTAATTCCATACCACCATCCTTTTTACTCTTTCTGAGACAGTCTCAACTCACCTTGTTGATCTTCCTATCACTTTCACCATTGCCCCACCAAAATTTCCTTTAAGCAACTTTGATAGCATTGCAAATTTTCCTAGGAATCATGAAACATAACATAGCATAGGAAGGAATCATGGAAGCAATTAACTTGAGTAAGACTTCTTTTCTCTCTTGGGAGAGTTACTTTCCCTTTCACCCTTGGACTTGATTCTTAATTTTTTTGCTCAATGAAGGAAAAAAGGGAGACTTTATTCCTACCAATCGAGGAGGGGAGACCCAAGTAGGAACATGTGGAGAATGACTGTTTAATCTTAATGGAATGTTGAACAATACTTTAAAATTGTTGGGGAGTCTTAGGGATAAACAAAATTTCAGAGTTCTCAAAAATTATAGTTTGCTCAGAGACATCATTAAAATACTTGAGAATGTTTGCAATACAATCGACTTCCTTCAAATCCACCTTAAATAAAATATAGCAATCATCAGCAATAAAACAAGTGAGTTTTAGGAGGACTAAAAGCTCTGATCTTAGTACCAAAAATTTTCTTAGATTTCTCCTTGATAGTTAAGGTAACAAAAAGGCCTTCCATACATACAAAAAGAGAAATGAGGAAATGGGATCTCCTTGCCTAAGTCCTTTGGAGGGGGTTACAATAGAGCCCAAGAACCATTTACGAGAACTTTATAGGATATAGAGGACATGAAAGACTACAAACACTTTTTCCAATTGTTAGTAAATCCTATAGAGTCCATCATGCTAATAATGAAAGGTCATTCTACAGAGTCATAAGCTTTGGTCATGTCTAACTTAATAGCCATGTGATTCAAGGAAGACTTATTATTTTTTAGATGGCGTAAAATTTCATGAACAATGATAATATTATCAATAATATTCTTGTCCCTAATGAAAGTACCTTGCTAAGGAAATATGAGCTCAAGGAAGATAGACTTAAGCCTAAGCCAATAATTTAGATACAATTTTATACAATGCATTACAAATGCTAATGGGACTAAAGTGAGCCATAATCTTGGATTGTTAAATTTTAGGGATCAACACAAGGAAAGTTTGGTTGATAAGATCGATTGGAGAACCCTCATTAAAGAAAATTAAGCACATAATCAATAACTTTATTATTGGCCACATCCCAATATTTTTTTATAAAATCCAACTTGAAAGCAATCTTGGCCAGGGGCTTCCCCAACTGAAAGACGACAGCTTTGATTTCATCCCTAGAGAAAGGAAGCTCTAAACAGATTTTGGAGTACTCAGTCAATTGAAGATAGGAAGAGGAAGAGATATTGTGAATCTGCTGATGACTCAAATTTTGGGTGGAATATAGAGAATTAAAGTAATTGACAATGATGTTGTGAATATTGTTACTGCCATTGACCCAATGCCCCTACCAGTTTTTATAGATAGTTATTCCTAGCTCTCCTAACAAGGGTAGACATATGAAAGAATTTGGAATTAGAATCTTCCCATTTGAGCCAATTCATTCTAGACTTTTTGGCCCATATAATCTCATTCTTGATTAGGGCTTTGGACAACTTAGACTCCTCACAAGAGTAGAGTTAAGCTTCTCCGGAGAAGGATTGAGGGACTAGAGCTGAGATAAGAGGAGTTTGCGCTATTTTCGATTTGTTCATTAACGTTGCCAAAGACTTTATGGTTCTATTTTCTCAAAATGGGAGGAAGGGAAATGAGGCTAGATCTGATATTCCGAATTCTGTCATGGCAATAATTCCAAATCCACCCTTTTTGGATTTGATTAATACGTCCAAATGTTCAATCCACATCCATTCAAAGTGAAAGGGATGAGGCCCTTTCTCAATGTGAGGGCTAGTGTCAAGAAAGATGGGGTCTTATCTAAATTTATTATAATCCTTGTCTTCTGGGTTCTAGGCCTTTGGCTGAAATTTAGGTTTGGGGGCCTTTGAGTTATTATTTATAAACGCAAAGTTAGATCTACTATCCCTACATACAGGCTTAATTTGGAAGTTTAAGACCAATATACGGCTCTCAGGGCTTTTATTTTCATTTGTGACATAGGCCTTCATTCATAATTTAAACAAAACTTTTAAGTGTACAGAAAATTTGGAGTTACGATAGCGGATGTGTAACTATAACCAAGATTTAGTATATGAATATTGAGGAGTGAGAATTAAATCTTGAAGTTAGGTGGGTGGCAATGGGGTGGATTGTATCCGCTCCTCCTATCGAATGCTCCTCTCCGTACCCTGTCAGGGGGCAGGCACATCAGCGCCGACAAGTGATATGAGCCCCCCCCCAAAAAAAAAAAAAAATAATAATAATAATAATAATAATAATAATAACAATAATAAAATAAGTGAAAATCACTTATCAGCACTGATGTGCCTGCCCCTGACAGGGGGTGGAGAGGAGTGTTAGATAAGATGAATGGATACAATCCACCCTCGTGGCGATGTGGTCATTTGATTTTCTTTCAAATTTTGTTGGCAGTTTAAGGGGGTGCTTTGGCCAGTTTCAAGACTCACAACTGTTTCTCATTCCAATTAACGTTAATATGGATCCCTGAAGTCTAATTGTTATTAGGGGTGGCAACAAACCGCGCTGAGCCTAGCTAGCTCGGCTCATTGACAGCCTGAATTGTGATCTTCCACAGGAAGTTTGTTAGACTTTCGTTAAAAGAGTAATATTGTGCTTCAAGAACCAGAAACATTGGGTAGCACTAGGATCCCAATCAACCACTGCATTTGACCAGACTGGTTAGTCAGTAGGAGACTTATGGATGAACCTTATTCAAACCCAACAATCCCAGCCCTCTGATGCATTGAACACTTATTGGTTGCCTTATATATCTCAATTGGGTGGTTAAAATTACTCGTTAATAAAATAGTTATAACAACCTTAAGATTCATGACAATATCCATTAACATTCGCAATGAAGAAAAATACATTCCAAATTATTGTGATGTTTTGATAATAAACCAAGATACTTAACCGTTTATAAAGGTAGCCCTTGAGTCTGCCGGATCCACTGAGAGTTGAAATTGGCTTAGCTCCTAGCTCAACAGATCCTGTCTCTGGATCCTGAAGATGTGTCATCTTTGGAATGCTGTCAAATGTGCACTCTGCGGCAGGTGGATAGCAGTGTGCTAATGATCAAGGAGGTGATGGGGGGAGAAGGGATGAAGAGGGGTTCCAGGATGCAGTTGGATTAGATTTATACGTTCCTTGGATCTCGTCATGAAAATTCATGGGAGAACCCAGCTTCTAGCTTTCTTATACAACATTGAGTTAAGCTTTGTTTTTATCTAATCAATAGGAAAGGGACTTAAAAGGGGATTGATTCCCTGCAAACAGGTTGCAGATTAGGATATTAAGATCCCACTAGACAGCTCATTCAGGTGGGGTATCATAAAAAATGTCACCCACTTATATGCCTGTCTACGTCAGCTTGTTGATCTAATCACTCTTATCATCTTCAAAACCTTCAACCTTGTATAGGGGCCTCGAACCGTTCCACTTCTGGAATAAACCTTAAGATCAATTTAAGCACTGGAAAACCTCCATTCACAGCCTTCCAAGCCCTCTTTCACCAGTTTTAGTGATCTATAGGTCTAACATAACATGCCTTCTAGTGCCTCAACTTCTCGTTGGAATCCTTTTGTGAACTTCTTGGCTAGTGTTATTAGTACCATATTCCCCTTCTTTAGCTACTACAGGATCCTTATAAAAGATATTACATGCACTCCGTGGAGCTTCCTCCTTAAACTGAAGAATTCCTATATTTTTCACTCCTTTCCTGCAATGCAATTCAGGAAGAATGTTAAACAGAGTGCAATTTTCTTGGGGGAGTTTGAAGAAGAGGAATGACTGAGATTCCTACCCAAATGTGCTCATGCCTTAACGTTTCTTGCATTGATACTTATTCAGTTTCACTCCAATTGCCCACTGTGTAGATCACATGCCACATACAATTCTACCGGTCAACATGTTTACACCATTTCTGTTATGTTGGTGAGAGAAGCCCCTCAGGAAAGAGCAGCTAGTAACCAAGTTGTCTGGTTTGAGACCAGGTGGCACTAGCAGTTAGGAGGGACCTAACAAATGCAAATAAATTGGACTCAGACTTAGACAACTCTGTACCACTTATGGGTCTGCTTTCACCTGACTCGGACTTGGTCTCCTCCAGTGTAGCAGGGAATGACCGTTATTATAAAGGAGCCCCACATAAAGGTGCACTTTCTTCCGAAGGCAAGATTTGAAGTTACACTTTTGATTCAAGTAAGCAAAGACAAAAATCAGGATCTCTCTGTAATCAGACTCCCATCTTGTGGGTTCCTACAGACAATAAATTTATGTTCTCCGTTAAGGGAAAACAAAATATCAAAAGATAAAATACAATTGCATGGCATATGGAGCCATGTTTTCAGCCCAATTGGGATCGTTCTCAACAGTTATTATTTCAGGGGATTTGGTAATGAGGATCGTCTCTTCTAACTGCCATCCTATTTGACAAAAACCGAAGATAAACATTAAAAAAATAATTCAATCTTCTGACTGTTTTCGATACTTGGCTTTTGAATGCTGATTCCCAGATCAAAGGAGTGAGAAGTAAATAACCAATTCCAACTGTCACTAAAGCACTTGGAAGAAATTCATTCCTTGCTTATTCCACAATGTACAATTTACAGAAGTACTGCTTTGA
This sequence comes from Platanus orientalis, assembly GCA_025762735.1. Classification (NCBI taxonomy): domain Eukaryota; kingdom Viridiplantae; phylum Streptophyta; class Magnoliopsida; order Proteales; family Platanaceae; genus Platanus; species Platanus orientalis. Next base: position 5,278 of record JAOXJP010055458.1, on the reverse strand, counting down.
GTTATACGGAATTGATTCAGGTCCACTCAGAATGTTGGATGTCATACTTACAACATAATGAAATGTGGATTATGAGCATCTTTATTTTGCTAATGCAATATAACTCAAGATGCAGGAACTGAAGGCATATTCATCCAATTACACAGGTACATAAAAAGATATTGAAGGATTTCATTAGAAACATATATTAAGCATACGTTGTGTACACATACCGCTGACAAAAAAAATCACTGTGAAAAAGGGCTTGCCTTCAGCAAGAAAATCTCATTTTCCACATCTCTCACCCAGTGACAAACTTGGTTGCAAGTCTTTATTGCCAAAGCCTGCATTCCAGTTCCATCCAAAGAAGGGGTCTGAGTACATTAACAAAAAAACCAAAAGAATTAAAATTGATTTAACCTCAACCGCGATTTTCTACATTGGTTTGTTTTATTTATGTGCAAAACTGGAAAGTAGAGATACTCAGTCATATAGAATCAGGCAATCAGCATGCCATCATAATGGCCTACATATGGATTCTCTATGCATTTTTATCATGTTAGTTAGAATGTTAATCGACAACTTAATGAAGGGTGCTCACTGAATTTTATGAGAGTGGTCAGCTTATTAAAGGGGTGAGATCTACTTTAATTGTTCTAGTTCCCAAGGAGGAAGGGGCTAGAGAGCTTGCTTATTCTAGGCCTATTAATTTGGTAAGCAGTTTGTACAATATCATCTCCAAAGTCTTATCTATCAGGCTGTGGAGTGTGATACGGGTGGTGGTTTCTAGGTACACAAAAAGCTTTCATTGGTGGGAGACAGATAATGGATGGTATTCTTATAGCTAATGAATGTGAAGATTTTAGAAGTCTGGAGAGGCTAGAGTGGTATGCAAGTTAGATATGGAAAAAACGTATCACAAATTTGATTGGGATGAGAGGGTGAGGGAGTTCCCGTATTTTTTATATTGCTTAACAGGACATCAGAAGGTTTCTTCAAGTCTTCTAGAGGATTGAGGCATGTGTTAAAGTATATTAATTTGTGTCTCTCCTAATACCTTAAGGTTTTGGGAGAGTTGGTTAGTTTACTATTAACAAGGTATCAGAGCTAGGTCACGTCGTGAGTTCGAATCCCGATGTAAGTATTTTTCCAAAATAGTGGTGTACGCGTGTGTACGCATGGTGTGAACTCGCACTTGGCTCCCCGAATGAATTACCTGGAGAGAATAGTGTTCCTCTTGAGGGGGGTGTGGAAGTATATTAATTTGTCTCTCCAAACAACTTAAGGTTTTGGGAGAGTTGGTTACTTTACTATAAACAACACACTGATCTGTTATCCCTATTCTTGTTTTCCCTAGTTGTAGATGATCTTAGTGCACTTGTTAAGAAGGGGAATTTGCACGCTTTATTAAAGGATTTGTAGTGGGGGATAATAAAAAAATCATCTCTCATCTACGGTTTGTTGATGATACTATTATATTCCTAGAAGCGAAGGTGGATTGCTTTCACTAAATGAGATCGTGCTTGAGAATTTTCAAAAGGATTTCAGGTCTTAAAGTTGACTAAATCATGCATGGTTGAGATTCATGTGGATGAGCCTCGGATGTTGGAATTGGCTAGTGTAATGGAATGTAAGGTTGGTGAATGGTCTCTGAAATAATTAGGACTTCCCTTGGGTGGACATCCTAGAGCATCATCTTCCTGGGATCCGGTGGTTGAGAAAGTCTCAAAAAAACTTGTGTGTTGGAAGAGATCATATATTTCAATGGGGGGTAGGATGAATTTGATATAGACAGTGTTGACAAATGTTATTGTATGTCCTTGTTTAAGATGCAATGAAAGGAGGCAACGGTGCTTGAGAAATACCAAAGATTTTTTGTGGGAGGGAGTAAGTGGGATGAAGTGACTAAATAAAAGGAGCATGTAGGCGTGGGTATTGGAAGATTGAAGGAAAGAAAAAAAGTGCTACTTGGAAAATGGCTTTGGAGATTTGCAATGAACAGAGGTTCCTTATGGAAATCTTTCATCATTAGCAGATATGGATCGGATGCGAATGGGTGGGATTGTAAACAAATCATTCATTTGTCTCATTCATTGTTATGGAAAAATATCCTTCAATTGGCCCCTTTGTTCTACCCTAATACTTGGTTTGTCGTGGGGGATGGGAGTTGTGTTAGGTTTTGGAATGATCTATGGTGAGGTGATCATACCTTGTAACCTTCTTATCCTCGGTTGTATTGTGTCTCCGCTCAAAAAAGAATGTTGTAGCTGAATCCTTTCTATTTCCTTGTCCAGACTCTCTTGGAATCCATCTTTTAGTTGAGATTTGTATGAGTGTGAGGTGTCCAATGTGGCACACCAACTGGATGTTCTAAAGGATGTATTCATTTCAGTTGGAAACCCTGATTTACATGTGGGGAGTCTATCGTCTTCCAGGAAATTCTCATCTACGCCTTTTTTTTTCTTCAATTCTTACCCTAAAATCTCCTTCCCCCATTCTGTTTCCTTCCCCAAAGATATGGAGGACCTCCCCCCAGTTAAAGCTTTTACTTGGTTTGAAGCCCTAGGATAAACACTTTGGATGCATTGCAAAGGAGGTGCCCATACATGGATTTATCCCCTAACATGTGTTGTTCATGTGAGAAGAATGGTGAAAGTCACATATTTCTTTATTGTAAATTTTCTAAAAATATATCTGGGTTGGCATTTGAATGGGTGATGCCAACTAGACTCATGTACTTGTTCAATCAATGGGGTGGTGGAGGTAAAGGAAAGAGAGGTAAGTTTTTCTTGGAAGCTTTTGCACAAGGTGTCCTATGGGGAATATGGAAAAAGAGGAATCAAAGAATTTTTTAAGGCAAGGCAAGACAAAGAATCAAAGCTTTCACACAATTGGAAATGTTTGAGCACACTTTATGTGATGTGGGATCCTGGTTAATGGAGGAAGGAGTTTAAAGACATCATTGAATGACATCTTCTGACTGGGTTTCCAGTATATCTTTGCAGCCTATTATGATTTGGGAGACAGTAATGGAATGGATGCCTCCTCCGGTAGGTAAAAGGAAGATTAATTTCAATGGATCATCTAGGGAGAATCTGGATCCTGCGGCTTTCGGCTGTATTGTTCGTGCTGAGTTAGGTCAAATAGTAATGGTGGTAAGTGGTCTGTTGGGCTTTTGCAATGCCACAAAGGTGGAGCTGATGGGACTTCTTGTGGGACTGTGAATTGAAGTTAATGGGGATTTAAGGTTGCTTGGTGGAAGGGGATTCAAAAGTTGTAGTGAGTTGGGCTATGGGTGAGTGTGATGGGTCTTGGAAGTTGTCATTTTATTAAGGAAATTAAGGGCTTAATGTTCAATATCTCTTTAAGGCATGTTCCAAGATCATAAAATATGGCTGCAGTCAAGCTTGATAAATGGGGAGTGGAGCTTCGAAGTGCTTTAAAGGAAACCAAATGCCAGAATGATAATACCTATTTATATTTAATTGGACTGTATATAGATTGTACATTTGTACATGTTTCTTTTTTTCTTTTTGGCAACAAAAATCTTGTTATTTATAAAAAAAAGGGTCAAAAAAGACATTCTGTAATCACAGTTTTCAGGTAGTGTGGGCTATGCATATTCCTCGTTTCCTACACTGGGATAGAATTGTCCCTAATCAACTTTTCCTCCAACAAAGTCAAATTTACCTTCAAACCAGCCCCTCAATTTCCACTCATGCTGGCCAGCAAAATTCATTCAAAATAGCCTAAGCAAAGGAAACCCCAGAAGTGAATGGTGATCCTGCACCACCTGAATCTGTAGAAAGACATGCAAGAAAAAGTCTCACTGGATTCTCTTCCCAGAGAACTCTATATACTAACATCTGCACATAACTGTGGAACCCATGAATATATATAGTACATATTGATGCACATATCTAATCCAGGAGGCACACCCTATTTCTGATAAACAGGGGGAAAATACAAAAAATACACATATTAAAGTAACATAAAATGCAATACATAGGGATATTCTCGTATTTTAATGGGGATAGTTTTTTGTCTATTGTTACTTGTTGGGTGTGCCCTGTTTAAGACACCGGGGGGGTCTGCCTAAATCAATACCCGTAATATAAATATCAATTTCAGCTGAGAAGGCTAATACAGCATTAACCTATGTTGTTAAAAAAAGTAGTCAATCTCCATCAAGGGCAGCATACAACGACAACAACAAACAGCCTTATCCCAACTATTTGGGGTCGGCTACACGAATCCTGTTCCGCCATTCTGCTCTGTTTAGGGCCTTATCTGCCGTTAAATTACAAGCTGCCATGTTGCTCTTTACTACCTCCACCCAGGTCAATTTTGGCCTTCTTCTAGTCCTTCTAGCACCTTCAACTTGTATCGGAGATGGGTTTAGAGGGGGTGGTTTTATGATGGGTGATGGAGTAGGGAATGAGGGGTGGTAGTATGAAGGATTTTGTGGTTAAATTAGGAGAGGTAAGTGAAGGGATTAGGGTTTTCAGGTTGTATGGCAGCAATCGACCCAGGGAATAAAAGAAATACAAAGAAGTGGTCGACCAACCCTTTAATTGGGCTTTATTACATCAAGGCAATTTTTCCCAAAAACAAAAACTAATATTCCAACTATATCCTAAACTCTAATACTTCATAATTTATTAACTAAGAGGGTCTCACTTAGCTCCAATGTTTGCATCAAAATGCCTAGAGATTATGTGATAGAAGTGGCACTTGTAGTTCTGTTGCACCATGTGGGCCCCACAAAGGAGTCATTATGGACCTAGTTAAGGGATTGGAACGTTGGTCTGGATACTTATATATATATATATATATATATATATATATATATCATCTGGTTTGGACTGGATTAGCTTACCCATCGCCTCAACCCAAGGTTAGACCTTGGGTTTGAATGTGATTTTTAAGCCCCAGTCTAACCTAAGGTCAAAAAATGCTAGCCTGGTTGGGTTAGGGTTGAGCCATAAGATTTCTGTGAGATTTAGTGCTCTATGTGGTAGGGTTACAAGTAAAAGAAGAAGAAGAAAGAAATTGGGGAAAATTTAGAATGTGTAGAGAGTTGTAGAGTATACTCTCACATATGATACAAGACCATGTGAAGTTCATTCTTCTTTTCTCTATACTTTTCCATCAATCGCCTAAGCAGGAAAATAGCTTTAGATCAACAACTGAGGCTATTTTCTTGCTTAGGCGATTGATGTAAAAGTGTAGAGAAAAGAAGAAAGATCTTCACATGGTCTTTATTGACCTAGAAAAGGCATATGATAGAGTACCAAGA
>JAOXJP010055447.1:0-15851 GCA_025762735.1 Platanus orientalis | reverse complement strand
CCTAATCTCAGCCGTAATTTGGAAAGTCAAAACTTACCCAGTTGGGCTGATTTTAGTGTCATTTGAAAGGTCATTCAGTTACCCTTCCAACGAGACCAAGATCTTGAGAATCCGATATGATTTGGGAAAGTTAAGGCCAAAATATTAGCAAGGTATCAGTTTGTGACAGAATTTTGTTGTAAACCAGAATTTCATGAATGAAGATTGATGAATGCAAAGAGTTTATCTAGAGGCACCCGGCTACTACTTCCTTTCCCCTTTCTAGAGATTGGAAAACCCTAGGTGAGACTCTTGGGTTTTGGGAAACCCCTTGGTGAGAGGCCTTGGGTTATCTTGTTAGTGAGAGGCCAACTTCCCTAGGATTCTTTGGTGAGAGGCCATTGAAACTATGTACTATCTTTCTATTTTCTCTCTTTCTCTATTCTTTTTCTGTTATTTTCATTTTATTACAGATTTTTTTTTATAGGAAAATTTTGGTTGATGAAAAAAGCCAAAAAAAAATTGGAGAGGGGATGAGAGATCCCCAAACAACAGAAAAACAAAGAAAATACAAGCGGCCAAGGCCCCACGCTAAACAAAAACCACAACACTCTCACGACTTGCCAATGCCAATAATCCTCCCCCAGTGATGAACCAAATCCCCATTAGGAATCCCTTCATAACTTTTACATCGCCTAACCCAAAACAAAACCAAGTCTTTGACCCGCCTATACACTTGCCAAGCTGGTTCGAAGTGGTCAGTAAACACACAATTATTTCTCTCCCGTCAGATTGTCCAACATACCGCCGCCGGGACCAACCTCCACACTCTCTTTCCAAACTCCCAAAAGATTGGTTGTCTCCCACTACGAAGGAGGCCCGCAAGGTCCAAGGGCACGATGAACGTAACCCCAAAGTCCCTAAAAACTCCACTACAAATCTCCCAGGGAAAGGGGCAATGAATGAGTGTGAGAAACTGACTCCACTTCCTGGTAACATAGCAGACACACATTGGGAAGGTATAACCCTTTTCTCTACAAGAGATCCATAGTAGATATTTTCTCCAAAACCGTTGTCCACATAAAAAAATTGAACCTTCTGGGGGATTCCACTATACCAAACTTCGTTCCAAGGCTCGCATATCGTTTTGGGATTAGCCACATGCCCATAGCAAGATCTGACTAAGAAATTTCCCCCCACATCCACCCTCCAAATCCTCTTATCTTCCAAGTCCCAGTTTATGTGCGACGACTGCAACCTTCCCAATAGCTGGGATACCCTAGGAATCTCCCAGTCGAAAAGAGCTCGTCTAAGCACCGGAGCCCAAATTACCTCATCCACATGTGCTGAGTAGTTGGCTGCCACTCCCAAAGCAAATACATCAGGGAATTACGTCTTGAGAGATCACTCCCCACACCAAGTATCCTCCCAGAATTTAATTCGTCGACCATCCCCCACCTCAAAACCCAAGCCTTCTTTAAATAAAGAGGTGTACTGAAGGATCCCCTTCCACGGGCTACGACCATTAGAACCCCTACCTAGGGCAAGCTCCCACCCGTCCACCATACCAAATTTGGCCGCTACTATCTGCCTCCATAAGCTATCTTCCTCCTCCCCAAACCTCCACAACTATTTGCACAAAAGAACCTTATTCATAGATTTCATACACCGTACCCCTGCACCCTTTTCTCCTTCGGAGTGCACACACGCATCCAAGAGACCAAATGCAAACCGCCACCCTCTTCCCCTTTCTGCCAAGAAAGTCTCTTTGGATTTTCTCTAAAACCTGGCCAACCAAATTAGGTCATACGATGAGAGATAAAAAATGGATTGGGATGCGCGTCAAGGATGCCTTAATTAGAGTAAGCCTTCCTCTTTTCGATAGATATCGCGTCTTCCAACTATTCAGACGTTTTCTCATTCAATCAATCACTGATTCCAAACCTCCTTCTACTTGTATGTAGCCCCAAATAAGTAGACGATAGCTTCCCTTATCTGCACTCCAAGTCGATCGCAAGCTGATCCAAATTACATATATCCCCAATTGGAATCAAAGAGTTTTTTCCCAAATTTAGCCGCAAACCCGATACAACTTCAAAGCACCGAAGAATACACCGTAACAGTCTTATCTGCCTTTGGGAGTTGTCGCAAAAAATGATGGTATCATTTGCAAACTGCAAGTGAGAAACAACCACCCCCTATAGAAAACCCTTCAAACATTCTCACTTCTGCCACCCTACCAAGCAAGCCCCCCAACAAGAATAAAAGAGGAGATAGAGTGTCTCCTTAACGAAACCCTCTACTACACCCAAAGTTCCCTTTTGGCACCCCATTTATCAAAACCGAAAAGGAAGCCAAGCTGAGGCATCTCCTCACCACTTCCTCCATTTTACCCTAAACTCACATCTTTGCATCACAAATAATACGAAATCTCAGTTAACATGATCATATGCTTTCTCAAGGTCCAACTTACATATCACCCCAGGCCTTCCATCCCAAATTCGGGCATCAATGCACTCATTCACACATAAGACTCCATTTGTTGTAGATCTGCCTTGCAAAAAGGCTCCTTGCACCCTCGATACTACGCTCAGATGTGCCTCCTTTAGACGCATAGTCAGGCACTTGGCGATTATTTTGTATGTGCTACCCACCAAACTCACCGGTCTAAACTCCGAGAGATGGTCCGACCCTCCTTTTTTGGGATGAGGGCAATGAAAGAGGCATTACTACCTTTGTCTAAGAAGCATGTCTCAAAGAAGCCTTTCAAAACCAACAACAGATCTTCCTTTATCACCTCCCAGCATGCTTTGTAAAATGCTAACGTAAATCCATCCAAGCCTAGTGCCTTATCACCTTCCAACATCCAAACTGCCTTCTTGACTTTCTTTTCCTTGAATAGCCTTTCAAGTCACTCCATCTGGTCTTCCCTAAGCTGAGACAACTCCAACTTGTCCACTTTTGGTCTTATCAATTTATCCTCCCGAAATAGGTTACGAAAGTAAACCTCCACATCAGTTTTTATCTCCTCTTCATTATCCACCCTTGTATCACCAACTCTAAGGGAATGGATGTAGTTTATTGACTGCCTAGAAAAAGCCATCTTGTGGAAGAATTTCGTATTCTGATCTCCCTCCTTTAACCACTACACTCTTGATTTCTGCCTCCACATAATTTCCTCCGTCTCTAAGATCCAAAAGAAGTCCTGTTGAGCTTCCTTTCTCGCAACCCTCTCCCTGTCCTCCAAGCCTTCCTCCCCCTCTTTAAGATCCCATTTCTGAATATTCTCCAAGCAAGCTTTTTTTTTCTAGTGTCAATATCCCCAAAGACCTCCTTATACCAGACTCGCAGTTGGTCCCTAATGCCTTTTAGCTTCAACTGAAATCTTTGACCCAGAAGGCCTTGCACCTCAATGTCTCCCCAGCACCCCCTTTTATCAAATCAACAAAGCTCGGATGCAGAAGCCACATGTTTTGAAATTTGAACGGAATCGGCCCCGACCTAAGCAAAACCTCCCCACCTTTCAACCATATGGGAACATGATCTGACCCAATTCTTGGCAAGGCATGAACGAACACCGGAAAAAAATAATCATCCTATTCTAGAGAGATTAAGAACCTATCGATCTTGCTTAATGAAGGTCGTTCTTGAAGGTTAGACCATGTGTATCGTGCCCCGGATATTGGAACATTAATTAATTCATTAGAATCAACAAACTCACAAAACTCATCCATTCCTCCAGTTCTTCTTGTTGCACGGCTACGATCCTCCAAATATAATACTTCATTGAAATCCTCCCCTATACACTAAGGCAACTCCCTTCTCCCTCTTATCAACTGCAATTAAGCAATAAAGCTCTCCAGGAAAGACCCCACAGGTGGTCTATACACACCTGTTAAAACCCAACACTGATTTTCTCCTTTTACTGTCGCCACCAGAGAGATTGAGAAAGAGTCCACCAATGACTCTTCATACTCTACCTTCTCCTTGTTCCACAACATCGAAATTCCGCCAGCCATCCCTACTGATGGTAGCTAGTCCCAGCCAACATTGATAAAATTGCACAAAGTACTCACAATTTCCCTGCTTATAATCTCCAATTTGGTTTCTTGTAGTATTACAATGTTCGGCTTGTTCCTAATCACCAAATCATGAACCAAGCATTTCTTTTCCGTGCTCCCCAAACCCCGCACATTCCATGATACGATGTTGCACTTCATCAAGCACAGTCACGGATCCCATGGCATGTGTTCCAAGCCTAGTCAACTCATTACTCAGGTTAGCTAGAGCTCTTTTCTCCAACTCTGCAAATAGCTCCCATGCCATGTGTTCCTAGCCTTCGAAAGATAGCCCCAGCACCTCACTCACCTTTTCAATAGAATTGAGAACCTAGTCCAACACCACAGAAATTGGGTCTTCATCCACCATCTGTTCGAACCAGGGAATCACAGATAATTGTCCATCATGCGATATCTTCACAGACTCCCCCATTGATCTGTGAAAACACTCCTCTTGAGATTCCATCTCCCAGGTTCCATACCCTTTTCCCACGTCCTCCCCCCTTACATCCCTATAATTTGTAGCTGAAATAGCCCCCTTCCCCTATCTCAACCACGTTCCCTACATCTGAACTTGCATAGAGTGGCTCTACGCCTTAACATTTCTTCTCATTCCACCAATTCCACCCTCGGCTAGTTTCTCCCATCCTGTTCTTAATACTACAAAAGAAATCTCCTCTTTGCACGAAACAAGGCCAGGGAATTGTGTTGGAAGACCCACTATCAGAGCCATGTCGTTGCCTGCCTCCGGCTTTGAGATATATCCACCATTCACTGTCCCTTGTCCCAAGTCCCAACCCCATCACAGTGCAAGTTGTAGAAGGCACAATCTTAGGGAACAACTGTCGCGTCACCCACAGATCTTTTATCACCTCCACCCCTTCCCAGTATTCCAAACCCCCATCCTATTGGAATTGCTCACACGATCACCCCTCTCCTTTAAGCTATGAAGTTGGATGTCCCAAACCCCCATTTTGTCAAAACTGCTCACATGTTCGCCCTTCTCCTTCAAATTGTGAAGCTGGATCTCCCCCATCTTTGTATACCATCTCCCCTAAGCCCTCACTCCTAGTAATATTCGTCTCATGCCCTTCCACCATTACCAACACCCCCTCCTGATTTACGAATTTAATTTGAGTATTGACCTTATTTGTAGAATTGTAGTTAACCCCTCTCACATTTCCAAAATACCTGAAACCCGTTCCGCCTCTATTTCATTCACTTTCGAAGCCTCCCAATTTTCATAATTTCTTAATGCCTCTTCCATATTTGTAACAAGCCCCCTCTCTTTTTCTAAAATTTCCCTCACATCCTCAACTGATTTTGATGGGGGAAATGTCTTAACTACCCATGCCTCCATGCTCATCTGATCTTGGGGATTTGCATGTCCTATTAACTTCGCTCTCATCCCTTGCCTTTGATTCTCCTTCCCGCTAGCACACCTGGTCAAGGAACCATCCACGATTACCTGCATAGTGTCCACGTCGGCAGCTCCGACACCACCAACTGGATCAGCTTCCGTAACTAGACGTGGTGTCGCATGACCCTTCAGTTGCAAGTTTTAAATTTGAATTTTGTTTTTCCCTTGCAGGTGATCGTCAGCAACTCCGGTAGCTTTCCTAATCGCCGGCCATTTCGACTCCCTCATCTCCGAATCGCCCACACTGATTTCCAGTAAAAATTCCTTCCCCCTATCGAATAAAGAGATAACCCTAGGAATTCGTTCTAGGGAAACCACTTTTATCCAAATCCAGTTCCACCCATGAATCCTCCACACAAACCCCCAATGGCTCTGAAGAAGCCAAGCGACCACAGGTGTAATAGTAGGCTTCAAACTCCTATCCTTCTCATCTCTAGAGACCTTTGATGTCCACAGGCATTCACTTGGGGATTCTAGATAGAGAACTTCAGCCATCATGCTCCCTTTAATTGAATCATTCTCAAGTTTACAAGTTTAGAGGTCACTTCCCCACTATTCGGGATGACAATGCATCCAGTGACATCCAATTAACGCCATACCAGAGCCTTATTCAGATGTAAGTAGGTCCCTAAACAACTGCAGACTTCCTCCTAAGATAACCCTCCCTCCTTCCTGCTGCACATGACCGCCCTCTCCCAGGCTCCCAACTTGGCATTCGGACCATAGCAAGATCGTATACCCAGCTTTCCATTCACTTCAATAATCTTCCCTCCAATAACAAGCAGCTCAAGATCCAACATGCCCCTATCTCCCCCATCAGACACCTCAGGCTTTTCTCCAGGAACCCCTCCCCTAGGCATAGCATCACTGAGACACCCTACCTTCATCATTGCCTTCCTAAGATTCATCCAACCGTAACCAGATGAGCCCATGGAGATAATCACAAATTTCCCTTTCCCCATCTCGTCCAAAATCGAGATCAGCACATACCAACCTCTAAAGTTTTCCCTGCGATGGAAGATGACGAACTCCAATCCCTCCTTCTTAGAGTGTAGTAAGTGATATTTCAGATTCAGCCTCACTGCCTCCAACAAGCATTCACAGATCCAAATAACACTATGCTCCCTTAAACTGATTCGAGACTGGAACCCTAGCCCTCTCTCTATCAGACAAAGCGACTTCTCCTCCCCTACCCAATCAACCTCAATGTCGAAAGATCTTGCCTCTACTTGAATGATTTTCTTCTTCCCCATTGCCTCTAAATTCACCAATCAAGGGGGATTATGGTCCGAATGGTTGTTCTATGGTGAAACCTTCTATCAGCAATTGGAAGAAACCGATTTGATGAAAGGCCCTTGAGGAATGGTGTGGTACAAAGCAGTGCCTCTCAAGGTTCAGTTCTTTATGTGGATGGTGAAACATAATACAATTATTTTGTATAACATAGTACAACATAATCATTACTTATAATTGTTTAGTATTACAGAAAATATTCTCCCGAATCAATGAGTCATATTTTTAGGGATTGCCAATCTGACAATCCATACAAGAATGGACTCTGGCACCATACACATTTCAGTGAAACCTAGCCTACATCTTATATCATATTAGAGCGAGAAAACTGAATGCCCACAGGTACCTGTTTCCAATACATATACAATCATATACTCAAGTGGGACCCTATACTTCCATGGCATAGAAAATATCATATTTACATACCCCTTACATCCAACCAGACCATATTTTGGACCTTACCTCACAAAGATCAAAACTATACTCACTTATTTTCATAAGGAATATTTATTGAAGAGAGCTCATACAATGCATGTGAAGCCTAAGAATTACAAAGGGCCCTGTGGGAAATACAATATCATCTCAACCTAGAATGAAATTTTGACAATGAGCATCTTTAAACACTTCTAGATGGATGACCAAGCAAAAAATGAAAAGATATTATTGTTTCCCTTACTTTGTAGATCTCTCTTTCTTTCTTTCTTTTCTTTTTTTTTTATCCTCGAAGATACACTCATAACACATGGTCAGATCCCCCAGCACAAAGCAAAGGCTGCAAGGACCCATAAGATTTCCCAGCAAGATCTGAGGGACTTTTTCGAAATCCATTGCCATATTTACCAACTCCAAAATGCAATGAGATATGACCCAAGCCGACCTAAACCTACTGACAAAGATATCCCATGAGGAGCCAGACAAAGGATGAGGAGATGATTCACCAATTCTGCCTCCCAGCAACACATGAAATATCAATTCAGGAAGAAATGACCTCCCAACATCAAATAGCCCAAAGTAAGAATCTTCTGCTGAGACGCCACCCATAGGAAGGACACTAGAGGAGGGGCTTGCAATTTCTAAAAATGGTGATGAGGAAGGAAACTGGACATCCTAGGACACAAAAGAAGAATGATTTTACAGAGAAGAAGCGCCAAGGATTACAAACCCTTAGTCTAAAGTCCTCCCCAATACCTGGGGGCCTTAAGGCTTTGAACCAAGCTAAGAGGCTCAGCAACGAATCAATTTCACAATCATTAAGGTTCCTTTTGAATACAGAACCAACAATTCTGACCATTCCTCCGCTCCATACAATCTTGAATATATGCCTCTCAGTTGTCTGTTAAGGCTACCAAATCTGGGAAAGATTCCTCTTAAAGACATATCCCCACACAATCAATCAATCCAAAAGCCCACCTTTGATTGGTTTCCAACCTTGAAAGAAAAATATTGAGGAAATCTGCGTAGATCTTAGATTTGCCTTTCCAAACTGAATACCCATAGCTTTGCCTCACAGTCCTCATCTAATTACCATTCCATCAATGATCTCTACATCCACATTTTGCAGCAATGACCTGCCTCAAGAGGGGCCCTGTTTCCTCCCCAAATCTCTACATCCACTTCGCCAAAAGGGGCTTTTTCATAACTCGCATAGGCTGTGACACCCAAGCCTCCGTTATCCTGGGTACTTTAGATAGAGCTTCATTTTAACTAAATGGTATGTTGGCTCCCCACCACTATTATTCCATAGGAAGTCCCTCTAAATCTCATCAATCCTCCTGGCCACAGACGCCGAAATAGATAAGAGAGATTAAGAAATAGATCAGGATGCTTGATAGTATGCTCCATATTCATATGATCTTCCCCTTTGCAAATATATCTACTCTTCCAGTTCCAACTAGAGAGTCCCTCTCTACCCTCTTGACCACACTCTCATATTGCTTTTGTGTAATGATTATAGCCCCAAGAGACAATCCAAGAAATGAGGTTGAAAGCAGCCCACCCTACACCCAAGGATGCCTGCCAAGCAGCCCATGTTGTTCACTTCAACAAACCCCAACAACTTACTTTTTTACAAATTTTATCTTCAAGCCCAAAATTGCTTTGAACATGAGCAAAATACATCTAAGGATCTGCTTTAAACTAAGTGAAGGGCCATTTTCACTTTGTTTAAAGCCTTCCATCAAACTCTTGCTAGCAGCCTTCGCCATTAGCTTGTTAAATTCTTTTGTGACTATCATGAACAGGAAAAGAGGATAATGGTTCTTCCTCCTACCTCAAACCCTGCTACTTCAAAAAAAGTGGGGAACCATTCACAAGGACTGAAAAGGATGTTTTGGAAATACATACCATGGTCCATCTTCTCTATTTCTCACCAAACCTAAGCCTCTGAAGAATATAGTCCAATTAATTTCAATTGACATGGTTGAACGCTTTTTCCATGTCCAAATGGCTATCCATCTCTCCAATACCCGGTCTTTTCCTGAAATCTATGCATTTATTAGTAACCATAGCTCTATCTAAAATTTGTCAGCCCCTAAACAAAAGCATACTAAGCTGGAGATATGAAATCATCCAACGCTAATTCTAACATCCTAGCCAAAGTCTTTGTAAGAAGCCTGTATATAATGATAATGAAGCTAATGGGTCTGAAGTCTTTCAAGTCTTCTATGCAACTCCTCTTTGGGAGAAGGGCTATGCATGTAGAGTTCAAGCAATCTATTCCAAGCCGCTCTGGGATGAAATTCTACCATTGCTCACATTACATCCTTTCCGATGATATCCTATAATTTTTATAAATAATAATGGGCAAACCTGTTTTCACTAACGCTTGCCTAAGTTGGTAAAGTCTGTGGGCGTCGTACCATAGACCTGGGTTCAAAACCCGTCTTCACTAACGTTTACATATCAAAAAAAAAAATCCAGGTCTGAAGCTTTGTCTTCTTTTAATCTATGAAGCACCTCCACTACTTCCGAGAAAACTGCCTTTCCAGCGATTATTTTTTGTCTAAGGATAATGATTCAATATCCACAGCATCTAACAATGGTCTATAATCCACTATTTAAGATTCTATGGACATCTTATCATGGGAAAAGAAATCACCCACTTTGAAGTAATGCAAACTATGTTTACCTCACAATCTCCATTTTATTAAAGAAAGTTGGTCTCTGCTCCCCCTCCTTTAGCCAAGCAATTCTCAACTTCTGTTTCCAACATATTTCCTCCATTTTAAGATTTTTTTGATACTCCACTGTGGCTTCAAAACCGAGACTAATACCATCCCAATCCCTTAGGGATCACCCAATGGCCTATTTAAGCTTGCTGATCCGATCCCGATCCCTTGTTTTTAAAACCATGTACTCCACCCTTGCTTCATTCTGTTATTTTGCTCATTTTCTGACAGAACCTGTAAATCCTCTTAAGCATCTAATCCTCAATCCTAGAAACTTGCTCTTCAAAGCCTCCACACAACTGAACACTTCTCTATCCAATTCACCAAAGCTTATTTGAGAGCTCTGAGATTCTTTGCAAGAACATAGCCAGTGGTACCTTTAATTACAAAAGAAATCACCAATTTTGAAATAACTCCTTAAATTTTAAAATTTCACGCAACATCGTTTCAAATTTCAAAGGAGTTGGGCCTCTTTCCATTTCTTCGTTCCTCACAAAAATCAACAAATGATTTGAGGTGGATTTGGGCATGGTCAACTAAAAGAGTTCTGAAACGATTCCTCCACTAATTTGTAAATAAGAATTGATCAAGTCTGCTTAATACCAGACAAACTTGGTTTATAAAGCAACTGAACTGTGCAACACTCAAAAGGGGATCTACCAACTCATGAGCATCTTATAAGTCACTGAATCTTCTCATTCTTTATGACATTGATGCAGGAGCATATGGGATCAAAAGGAAGAAGCTGGAAGACCATGGGTGATACTAGGGCTTATTGGTAATAAGGCCTAAAGGCCATGGGTAGTTTAGGACTTTTTAATTTCTGGGTTTTAATGTTATAAGGCTTTTTAGCAAAGGGTCTTTTGGGGGGAAATCAAGTGCTGGTTGACAACACGTATTTGGTCTTTTAGTTAAAGTCAAAAGTCAATAAGTGGGGCCCATGGGATAGCTGGTTGACAGCCTCTCTAGGGGATAGATATTAGTAGTTTCTTTTTTTAATATAGGAATCAAGGGAGCTGGTTGACAGCTAGGGGAATATTCCTTTTAGTTGTTATTTAGGATAGCATTTGCATTATTTTAGCAAGTCTTTAGTTTTTAGAAGTTTCCTAGGGGAGTTAGTTTCTATTTTCAAAATAGGATAGTTTCCAATTCTTATTAGGAGTTTCTAAACTCCAGACTTTTGTAAACCTTACAAAGGGCCTAATGCCTAACGATTAGAGCCATGGAATATGAAATAAAGTTCGAATTTATTTGGTCTCACGGTTGTGGCTATGACACTATTCTCTAGTGGTTGGTGCCTTAGAGCCCCAGTCAGTTGGTGCTGATTGGTTCCCCCTTCTTTCTCTTATTTCACTTCTTATTTGTATTCTTCTCCTTCTCTTTCTTCTTCTTCTTTCTCTCTTTATTCCCCTTATTGTTGCCGGTTTTGTCTTTGTTGTGGTCACCATTGAAGAGAATAATCAACTGTGCTAAAGTCTGAAGTTTGGAAATCCAGAAACCATTGGAGTAAGGACTGCAACAACCCCTATATTGAGCCACCTACGTGATGCAAACATTAGAGCCAAATGGAGCCCCCACATGACCTTGGTCAAGTCCACACATGAAGGTGCACAAGAAGACACATGGAAGATTACCATGACTACTCAATTGGAGCTCAAGTTGCTGATTTGAAGTCTGATTCAGTGATTTTACTGTGTTAGTGATGCAGCACAAAGCTTTGATACCAAAATTGAGGCCGAACAATAGAGGGGATACCCAAATTTGATGTCGAGTTGAATGTCAAAATAATGCGGAAGCCTCTACAATATCTCACTCTTGTATCTCACTCTCTTGCATGATGGCACACATCTTGTATCTCACTCTCTTGCGTGATGGCACATACAAGAGCCTCTTTACAATGTCCGCATCCCCAAAAGTTCTTCAGCTCATATCAGAAACTAATAAATTTGGTAGAAAGCTATATTCACTTCGCAGAGCATAAAGACTGGTTTTTAAAGTAGTATGCATCCTCAAAATATCTGTCTCATATCTTCCACCAATTTCAAAGTAATTGTAAAGAATGCATATCCACATTTATAAAATCCTCTAGAATTTGCACCAAGTAGAGAAGATTCAATCAGCTTGAAGAGAAAATTTCCCATTTACATAAATAGCTTATTCTTGTGGTAAGGAATCAGGACATCATATACTAACACCCTTCACCAACAGTTAGCATTAAGGCAAGGAGATCCACAACCACATGTCAACCACTTCACTAGGATATCTTAAAATGAAGGCAATGTATATGTCAGAAATGATACAGACCGTACTGTCACGGCAACCTTTTAAGCTCCCGTGCGGCTCTCGGTCATGTCAACGGCCCACAAGTCATCCAAGATGATGCTACAAGCAATGCCAACAAGCCACAATAGCACACAATGCACACCGACACACCACAATGACACAATGAAAGAAAGAAGTTGTATTGATTACAAACAACAGATTATAGTCCTAATGCTAATAGGGATCACCAGACATAATGTGAGTGCTACAAGTCACGTCAACGTAGTGCCAAGGCTCAAGGGCTACACTCCTAGAGACCTATCACTTCGCTACAAGGTGGATGTTAAGCTTTTCGTAAATTTACAGACAGGAACATTGGACCCCTCGAAAAATCATTTGGACTAATTACAAACTAGACTCTATTTACAGAAATGGCATCAGGCTTACACAAGGGCCATGCAAAACCACATATAATAGAATTCTACCAAATGACACAGAACATGGGCCATAGGCCAAGTGGATAATGCTAGATGACATGGTCGTGATGGTATGGTTTGAGTCATCAACTATGCTCTGTGTTCAATTAAATGGAATACAAAGTGGATCTCTCTTAATCTTCATCTACCATGGTTGTGCCTAGCATAATACCTTTTACCATGATACCTTACTAATACTACCAGTTAAGTAAACTTGAATTACCTACAAGAAGGAAAGGATTTGGAGGTTGCATCATTAAGCAGGCAAAGAAATCAAAACATAAGTGATGTATCATCAATGAATAAACATGCAGTGTTGTGGTCGATTTGAAGGAGTGGCATAGAACCTTCCAAAACTATGCAGAACCGGCTAATAAAATAGCTTCTAAAGCCAAGGAGAAATGCTGTTCATGGGTGATGCAAAGTAGAGATTTCCAAAATTTATATTAAAGAGTTGAAAAGGAGATGGGTAAGAAATTGTTTTCCTTTCTAATCAAGTTAGTTGGGGTGTTGTGAGCTTGTATTTTTCATTGTGCTCTCTTTCTCTGTTTGGTATTAGGGTTGGGGTGATGCAGAAGTTGAATCGCATGGAAGTAATGATGAGGCTAAGGATTATCAAGGGAAAGGTAGGCCGGGTTTTGGACCCACTATGAGGTCATTAGAAGACATATGGGACTGAAAAGGGTACACAAAATGTAAGGGTGGATTAGGAATAAGTCAGAATGGGTTTATTTGTAACAAGGAAGTAAGCCAAGGGTGGTTTTGGGGATTTTAAGGGATTTTAAGAGGTTTGGTTGACAGCTTAGTATAGGGTCTCTTATTTGGAAGTTTTTTTAAATAGTTAGGAGTCTTTACAAGTCTGGAAAGTCAATACGTTCTTAGAATTACCTAAAGGGCGGTTTTTCGATTTAGAAGATTCTATATTTTAAAAGATTCTAAAGTCTCAATAGTGTAACCTATTTAAATGGGTTTATACCCAACGAATGAAGCAGAGATTTTTGAGTTAAAGCTTTGAGTTATTGTGATGTCCGTGGGTTGAGGCTAGGCCTCCCTTCTTCTTCTAGGGTTGAGACTGGGCCTCTCCGAAACCTCCTCTTCCTCTCCACTGCTGTGTGTGTTTACTCTCTGTTTTGGCATTGACCTTGCTGCTACTATTCTGCAGTCTGAGTTCTTCAAAGGAGAGCTGAAACCTTCAGATCGTGAGCTATTCTTGGAGTAGTCATGCTACTGAATTGAGCCAGGAATCAGGCTTTGTTCTGCTAATACAAAATCGGTCTACAATAGATTTCTGGGCTGGGTTAGTGGCCAAATCGTCGCTTCCTAAAGGGAGTTTTCTGGAGTTTCTTCTGAGGGGTTTTATTCACCCACAGGCTAAGTACTAAACCTTAAACTCCACTTCAGTTCTCTTCTCTATTGCTAGGGTTTTTGAAGTTTATTCTGCCCAGATTTTTGCTGTCCAACTTATATGTTGTGCTATGTCAATCTCTTATAAGTTTGCACCTTTGATTCTTAGCCTGGTCTGTTTATTACTTTATTCCATTGATAATCGGTGGTTCTAGGTCACTAAAGTTCATTCTCGCTTAGTTTAACTCGATTCTGTTCTGCTGGAACTTTGTTACTAGACCTGATATGTTATATGTTTTATATACATTTACTTCATATTTTGAATTGAGATTTTGCGGAGTTCTTCCTCAATTAAAGAAGCATTAACCTGCCAAGCCATTGGATAAGCCTAACCTAATTTAGTTTATGGTGTTTTGCTGCTGTCCATAATTTTCAGATCTGAGTTTGATTAATTTCATGTCTTTTTACTGTTCTGTTTCACCTGAGATTTCAGGGTTTACTTTATCATTCCTAATCCTGATAGATGGAAAATTTTCATGATTTATTTATACTTCTAGACTGAAATTTGAACATCTTCAAGTTCTGCTCAGAATTTCCAGAATTGGTATATCTGGGAGGGTATTTGTTTGAACATTCTTGAACCTCTTGGTAATGATCTGTCCTAGACCCCTTTGAACCTATGTTGGGCCCATTACCCGCAGGTGATTGTTTGGTTCCCAAACTCATCCTGCATCATGGGAACCTCTTATCCCCTCTTTTCTATAAATTTTTTATTTATTATCCAAAAAGAAATAAACATTGTCCATACAGTTTAGAAGAATTAGCAGGTTGCAACGTCAAGAGAGACAGCCTTACCAAAACTCTCCAGCATGCCTTCAACTGTCTCAGGATTAGCAGTAATAACTGGTTCATGATTCAGATGCCGGCTGTATGTATGATATGGACCTGCTGTTAACCTTTTGGGGTCTAGCAACGATATGCATACAGACAACGAATGAACTAAAACAGATTTCGGTCTTGAATCTTCCAATGCATGACGAAATAACCTTCCCACAAAACTGAAAGTAAGAACATTATAAAAGTCAGGATTTATCAGAAAAAAGGGGGTAAATTTTAACAAAAACTTTTTTCATACTATAACCAAGTAACTTGAGGAGATACTGGAAGGAACACTACCTTGGGCTGGAGATTTTTGCAGCAAGCCCAGGAGGAGCATATCGAGTTATGGCACAAAGTGTTTCTGCTGCATTGGCATGCACTTCAGGAGAATCCTATAATCAAACATGTCCAACAATAATTTACCTTAAGTTTGTCTAACAAATGTACGATAGATCAAATCTTTCACCTCGACAGCATGCAAGTAGCATTATGTGCGCACACGTGTGTGTGAGGGATGAAGGGAAGAGAAGCCATCCTCCTTCCCTCTGCTGTACAAGTATTGAGCTACACCATCCAATGAGACCCCTATTTGAGCCTAAATCCAACTTAGATCATGTGTGCGCGTGTAAATAGAAGTCTGGGGCGAGGGGTGGGAGGGATGAAGGGAAGAGAAGCAATCCTCCTTCCCTCTGATGTACAAGTATTGAGTTACACCATCCAATGAGACCCCTATCTGTGCCTAAATCCAACTTAGATCATTTTTATATGATCTATCCCATCATGTTGGAAACTTCGGGGAGAAAAGGCATGTATTCAAGAACTTAAAAAAAAACGATGGTTATGTTCACAGGTCAATATTTGACCAAGGAGAACTTCAGTAGCATATATGAATGCTCTGTCCACAATCCCATGGATGTGTGCCTTGTGTACAACAGAGGTATGGAGGTATGACTCCTTTCCAACCTCCTACAAG
>JAOXJP010055427.1:0-15852 GCA_025762735.1 Platanus orientalis | reverse complement strand
CGAACCAAACATATTGAAGTTAATTGTCACTTTATCTAGCAGGTGGCAATGTTTGACACGACCTGCGAACCCGACACGACCCAACACAAAAATAAGCGGGTTAGGGTTGACCCTAAACGTGTTTCGGGTCAAAACAAGTCAACCAGCTTTGACACAATTAATAAATGGGTCGAGTTAGGGTTAAGCCAAATGGTCTTATACCCTTACCTTGACACAACATGAACCCGACTTGCCAAGATAAATTACCACATAACTCGCAAAACCAACACAACCCAACATGAAAATAAGCAGGTTAGGGTTGACCCTAAACATGTTTTAGGCCAAAACAGGTCGACCCGCTTTGACACGATTAATAAACAGAATGATCAAAATCCTTTGCAAAACCAAATCAACAGAGTTCTAAGAACCTAAAGAATGAAAAAATAATAATAATTTAACTGTATTCTTACCTCTTCACATATAAAATCATTCCTAAGCTTTCATTCTTCAAAAAATCTCTAAAACTCTTGAAAAACCTAGCTTTTCTCTTCTCCTTCCCTTCCTCTTGCTCTTGATTTCTTCTCTAGGTTTTCTAGGTTGAAAACATTCAATTTATAGACCCCCAAAGTAGTTCCAATCAATTTAGAAATCCACCCTGAGCCGAAGCGAAAGCGACTTTCCTATTTCATCCTGGAGAAGGCCAAATGATTAGGGGGTGCTAGATCAATCTGGATTCCTAGGCCGGGTCGATCCCGCCTCCCTTGTCGGAATGATCAAGGGGGTCCTCCAGATCGATTTGGCTAGAGCACTTCAAATCAATTTTTTTGCTTTGACCTTTTTTCTTACTAAAACCTTTATAACATTTATGTACGGACTTTGTTTCACTCATTGTTTGTTTCATTGAACTCTAGAATTCTATGCCTTTCCAATGACATAGTTTGGTAATAGATTCTTTCTATGTTTTCTCTAGTATATCTCTAAAGTTGTGTCAATATATGGAGCAATACATATGCTTTTAAAATGGTTCTAAGTGTGTGCAAAACATATATAACTCGTTATAACTTAAAAGTGCGACATGTGTGCAAAATATTTGTAAACATGTGTGGGGTGTTACACCAGTAGCCTAAAGGAATCAAAGAAACAAGGAGGTTACGACAAAAGGCAATAAGGTATACCCTGATAGGAGATCAACTTTATAAGAAATCCTACTCAAGACCTTACCTTAAGCTCTTAATTAGTTTACATGAAATATGTTTCTATAAGTAAGTATGTATGTTTCAATTTGTTTAAGCCTTTAGAATCATTTTTGCAAAGAAGAAAATATGTTTTGAAATCAAATATGTGTGCTATCCTTTGTTTATAATCCAAATAGGTTCTTAGATGGTTTTAATTCATGTTTAGCAAAATTATATAGATGTTCTACTCAATTTTGATTCATTTATAATTTCAAAATGATTGTTTTACAAGACTAACATGTTTTTGAATGAGTTTTTCAAAGGATTCCTAGAAAGTATATTTTTAAAAACTGTTTTAAAGATTTCCATATGCAAATTAGTAGAGCTATGTGCTTAGGTGGGTTAAATCCTCTTAATTTATATTTTGCCCCATAAATATGCATTGTTTGAATGATTAAAGACTATTTTAAAGATTCGATTTATTTTGCTTTGATACTTGTATGTTTAGTTTAGCACAAGTATTTATTTAAAAAGATAATATATTTTAGTATCTGTTATGACGTACATGAGACCCATTTTCCATCAAAGAGATAAATTTTATGGAGTCCTCCTCATCAGGTTCAAATAGATGCGATCAAGTACCCTCTTCATCAAGTCACGTAATTAACAAATCAGTTTTAATTTGATCCTCGCCACTAGGGGTGAGATAGTAATATCTCCTCGTCAGGATCATAATAAGTGCGATCAGATACCTTCTCACCAGGTCACATTAATAGGTGCAAATAGGTACCTAATCATCGGATCACATTAATAGGTAAAACCATTATTAGTTATCTGCTTAGTTGGTCTCAGTATATGCAGCTATATGTTTCAATTATCTATTCAGTTTTAGTTTTGTATTTCAGATCATCTTTCTGTTTAGTTTTGTATTTTGATTTTTGATTCTAGTTTATTATCTGTTATGTTTAAATTAAAAAAGCATTATTCTCTGCATTTATCTATTAGAAATATATTTTTTAAAAGCATGTTTTATCTGTTTATTTAAAACTATTCGTGCTTATTGACCCAAATATTTTTGTATGTCTAAAGTGTTCATGATTATTTGCAAAGTCAGTCATGCTTATAGAGTTGACACCGTCGTTTTCAAATGATGAAGATGATAGGGGAGATTAGTAGCCTGAATCCATAGAGTGATATTGAAGGCTTTAGTTTAACTATTATATTTATTTTTAGAGTTATAGATTTGATTTAGTTTCAGTTCAATTTATTTTAGTTTTATTTGATGAAATGTAATCAATTAGTTTAATTTTCAGTTATATAAAGATAGATTATTATTAGATGGATTATATCAGACTATGAGTTTTAAGTTTATGGATGATGGATTTTCTAGAATATAATGGTTATGACTTATTTGTGCAATTATACTGCATATGTAAAAGATTATCAAAGCAAAAAATTTAAAACCAATTTAAATGGTATTGTTATGAATTGATTAATGTTATGTGCCAAATTTGTTGCCTTACAAGTATGGGTTTTGAGGTATGACAATCACACTCTGAAATTCATTACCCAATAGGTATGGGTTTTGGGGCATAATAAAAACACTTTTCAAAGTTCTTGTACTTTTAAAACTTTGTCTAAAAGACTTTCGCATATTACCTTGTGATGGGTTCCATCATTTCTTCCTAATGGAGGGACGCACTTACTCTTGTTTAAACCCTAAAAGCAAGGTCCAAAAAATTGTGTCTATCCCCTATGAGTAGGGTCCACTTCTCTTGTTTAACCCCCAAGAGCAGGGTCCAAAACACCATGTTTAACTACTGTAGGTAAGGTCCAAAACACCATGTTTAACCCCCATGGGTCGGGTCTAGAACACCATGTTTTAACTCCAATGGTTTGGTCCAGAACACCATGTTTAAACCCCATAGGTAGGGTCCAAAACATATAACCCCCAATGAGTAGGTTCCAAAACACCATGTTTAACCCCCATGGGTAGGGTCCAAAATACTTTTCCAAAATGAAACATATTTGAATTTCCAAATAGATTCAAAACACTTCTCACAATCTGCCCTGTGAGGGGGCCCAAAACACTCTCAATGTCCAAAACTTTTCGAATATCCAATCAGATGTCTTTCACAAATCCTTCCATAAGTTCTTTTTTCAAAACTGAACACATTTTGATAAAAAAACAAAAAAAAAAAAACTCTTCAGAATGATCAAATCACATGTGATGCAGTAATCTTTCAAAACCAAACACTTTTCAGTATGTAAAACTGATCAAGAAATCTCAAAACATTCTCTTCAATACTTTTCAAAATAATAAAATCTATGAGATATAGTCTATGTCAAATAGGTATACAATCAAATGCTTTTAAATTTGGAAATGAAATCAAATGATCCTTAATTCATTGAATTGTTTGGCCCATCTAAGTTCATAATAAGAGCGAATCACTTGTCAAAACTGAACTTAAACTTTGTAGGTTCACATCAATTCTCATATGATTCCGAAATTCAAATGCAATAATGCCAACATTTAAAGTGCAAAGCAACTATTAATGTTCACAATGTGTTATCAACGCAATAATTAGAAGCATAGTTATTAAACCCAGACCGGACATTGACCCGGCAAAGAAGCTAGGTCACCGGGTCACTGGTTCAACTAGTGGGTCATTGGTCAAACCATAGGGTCAATTAAAAATTAAATATATAATATAATGAGTTTAAAAAATTATATTACAATTTTGTATCACATATTCTTGAAAATATAACGTAAATAGACAAAAATGACATGCATAAAAAAGTATGGTAAAAATGATAGTTGTATTTAAATTTTTATGTTTTGGTGATAAGAACAAAGCAATAGATGGTTTAGTGGTCTAGTGGTTAAGACTTTAGGTTTTAAATGTAGTTACTGGAGTTCAAATCTTAACAGACCTTGGCTTTTGTACTTTAATAATTTATAAACCCAAGTTTCAAGAGATGGTCCAACTGGTCGGGTTAGACGGTTCAATGAAAAATCCATCGGGCTTATGTGGGCTTGACTGGGTTAATTGCAAAAACGATCCATTAGAAAACCCAAACTGTTTCAGGTCCTGGGTCATCGGGTTACTGGTCCGACCGGCCGGTCTGCTCCGGGTTTAATAACTATGATAAATATTGCTAAATAAAGACTTGAAGTCAGAAAATATTCATAATGGAAGAGTGAGTGTTTCCTGTTCCTTACCAAACATTTATAGCCCATAGGAAAAGTAACCTCTCTCTCTCTCTCTCTCTCCCTCTAGAATTTGGTTGGACATTTTAAAAATCTCATCTATACAATTCAAGCAATGTAGCATCAGTCTTGTCTTCTATAAAACAAAAAATCATATAGTTAGGCCATTATAGGTTGGGCATGTCACCACCAAATCATCATATATTAACATACCATGAGGGGATGACAGTCATGACATCATGGGCCTTTTAAGTTTTCTTGTTTTCTTTAATTATTGTGGTTCAAATGTTTCCCACGATAAAGTAGTACTACAAATTGGGTTTGGTTGGTGGAGGTTGGAAGGTAGAAGTTGCAATTATTTGGAGCATAATTAAATATTTTAATGATTAGCTAGAAAAAAATTTAAATGGGGAAAAGTTGAGGTATACATACATAACCAAACTCCCCGGGCTTCTTAGCTTAAAATTCTATTAAGGGTATCAGTCTGATAATTGGTGATTATTGTTTATTGTCACAAATAGGAAACACCCACACATCACATACAAGTGAGGAGTCATGGCCCACCATGCAGAGGCACCTACCTTTTCCTTTTTTTTTTTGGGTTAAACCATTCAGAGGCACCTACTTAGTAGAGGAGAACCCTCGGCCTAGTTGGACAAACCAAATAATCATTTTATAGTTTATTATATTAAATGGAGGCCCAGGCACAACCAAGTCTATCCTGTCAACTCATCTTTCAACTCAAGCATGGGCCCTTAGCCTTATTTACCTCATATTGTTTATATGAGTGCTAATTTTAATGTTATATCTTGTAGATTATACATAATCGTTATGGGCCAAGCCGCTGCTATTTAGCAGTCTTGTAGCTCAATTAATTTGAGTCTATAAAGGGCCCATTGGGCCTATATTTTCAGCACATACTTGGACCGTTTAATTAGTCATAATGAGCCAGTACATAATCCTCTGGGCGTCAAGATGGAACATTGTCGTGAACCCACAGCAGGCTGGGTCCAAAAGCCCACAAAGTCAGCCATCCCAATCCCTTAAAATGCCCACATTGTTCTCTTCCTCTCCACCCCATTAAGTACTACTTGTACCAGAGGTCTAAATTCTTCTTTAATGGCAACCGTATTTCTTGATAGATTCGTGAGAAGAGAGAAATAAGAACACCAAAAAATATCATCATCTCGAGTGTTTGATGGTGATGTGCTTAATTACTCTACTGATCACCCGACACCTTCTCATGCCACAATCAACTTGCAATACCGATAAACTTTTGGTCCTTTCCCATCTTCCCCTGATCTTACGACAAATCATTTCTCCAATGTCATGACCTACATTAGTGACCATGACACTAAACCTTTGACACTCGAGGCTTAAATTTCCGCAAGCTACTAGCAGACTGCAACACGCATGGGCCACCCAACATATTTCTTGCCACAATAAATTGGTCTTTTCCTCCGAATCTTACCTAACTCGCTTACACATGAGTTTGTTGATCATTGTACCCAATAGAGGTTGTCAATGGGTTGGGATTCATTGATGCACGCCCAACTCAGCATACTTGTGTCATACCCTAAGCCCAACTTAAGCCCAACAGAAACCTAAACTTTAAGCCCAAGCCCATCAATCAGCAAAGTTTGAAGCTTAGGCTGGTCCGATAACCCTAACGAGTCTATTTGATATTAAGATCAAGCCATAATTCTACCTAAATTTTGAACCCAAAAAGCATCTTGTTCCTATCCAGGATGCATCTTATGTTCTTTTCCATAAGGTTCAACCCATAGGTACACAAATGCAACCTTAAACAGCAAATGGTGCAACCTAAATAGACAGACTTTATTATTTACCCCCAAAAAAGTAGATTTTATTATCTTTTTATACCGTAACAAAAAGTACACTTCGGTACCACAGTATTTTCCTGATTGTACCTTTGACATCTCTTTGACAAAATCAAAATTTACTTACTAGCTCTGAGAACACATCTCTTTCTGTCTTCCCTTGCTGTACCCAGCAGCTATCTTAGAATTCAAGGAATAAGCTAGGGTTGGGAAGTTATTAAAAGAATCAAAGTCATTTACACTGCTCAAAATATTTGAGAGCAAGGCCTTTCTTAAATATTATCTAAACAAGAGAATCCTTGGCAGATTTCTTAACTTCATGAGTATCTTTATCTTCCAAGCCCATGTTCTTACCCACCAAAAGAGGTGTAGTTTCCTTGTCTTTGATCTGCAACAACATCAAAAGAAATTCTTAAGTTCCAATCCTAATGAAGTTTTGGGCAACACCTTAGAGAGAGACAGAGAGAGTTACCTGAGACGCTGTCAAGAGATCGCCGGCATGTTTCTTTTTATTCTCATGGGTACAGAAGTATGAATACAGGCCCATCCCAAAAATGGCAATCAAGATGCCAATGACGTTCCTTTCTGTGAAGGGGTCATGTAGTAATGTATAGCCAAAGCCAAGGACAAGGCATGTCTTCAGATGGCCAAGCACTTGGTATGTCACTGGGGATGTCTTCCCAATCACTAGGAAGGTGCTAAAGTTCACAGAGACGGAAATCAAGCATGATAAGATGATGAATGCCTGCACATGTTTAGATAAGTCAATTGATCATACCATCATGAGATGAGAGCCATCTATACACATGGGCATGCATACTTGTATGCTTATTCAATATTCATGTATTATGATACTTCCTAATGACTTCATGTGATTACATGTATGTATGTATGTGTATTGAAAATTGCATCATATTCTATGATGAAAAGGTGTATCATACCAAGACCAAAGGGGAATATCGGTAGGCAAAGACATTCTGCTTGGTGAGGCCCTGATCAACCAAGGGGCCTGAGACAAAAAGTATGGCTGCTTGAAATGGAGCAGACTGGTAAAGCAGCTGTGTAGAGGACACATTAAGCCTCTTTTGTATGGTGTTTGTAAGCTATTTGTGGTTAAAGATGAACTTCTCTGTACAAATTATAACCCAAATGAACGTTTACGTAATTCTAACCGAGCTGGAGGAGAACTCAACGACGGGTGGGCCTTGATCCCTTACTTGCACTAATATGAAGATCCTAATCTTCTGATAAAACAGTATAAGTGGGGCCAGGATGGGCCGGGCTGAGATTAGCTTGGACTGAGCCCCATCTATATTCTATGATCTTAGGCCTGGACTTGGACTCTGCTGGAGCCAGTGGGTGCAAAAGCCCAACCCAACTAAGATTATTTTATTTTTGGTTCAGGCCAGGCATGAACTTCAAATGGATCATTTTTGCTGGAGGGGAAAAAAAATTTAAGTCATCGAATGCACTTGTGGTAAGATTCTTGTCTATTTAGATTCTGGCCAGGTTGATTGGGGCCCTTCGACTGGGTTGAGGGTGGCTTGGACCGGAAAAGATTGGATACGAATGAAATTCGTACTGATGCATCAAAATGGCATCAGGGGGCGGACACATCAGCTCTGAAAAGTGATAAGCGGCCCCCCAAAAGTGTAAGTCACTTTTCAACGAATGCATCAGTACAAACTTCATCGTACGTAATTGAAGCCTGGCTTGGACGAGGCCCAACTTTGACTTTGCGAATAAAACTTGAACCCGGGCCTGGCCTGACCCAGCTCATTCTTAGTCAGGATGGACTAGGTGAGCCCAAGGCCCACATGGCCCAAAATGGAGCTCTCTTCCTGGACCCCTGTGCACAAAAAATATTATGTGTCCAAAGGAAGAGTGAATGAATTGTTTGATCAGTTGGACTTCACTGGTCAAGTTGTTGTTGTTTTTTTAACCCTCTTAATATATAAGTTGGAATGGAAAGGATACAATTTGACCAACACACGTGGTTGCGATCGCCAGAAGAGAGAGAATTGATCCTATGAGATTGAGTTGGAGATCAGTTATGGATGCAATGCCAACTCCAATTAGTAAGAGGAAGAGAGACAATTTTATCTTCTGGCTGAAAAAAATAGACACAAAAAAGTGTTAGTGAGCATGCCAAATTTTGCTCAAAAAATTATAGCAATGAAGTTCTAAATTAACTCATAACCTGAATTGCTTTTTTAAGAAGATAGTCTCCAACAATACAGTGAAGGGTATGATAGCAAGTTTTGTCATCTGCACATTAACATCTTAAGTGAGTAGCAAATACACATATACACAAAACACATATATCAATTATACACAAGCGGGCGAAAGCATAAGGTTTTTTGCTGGTAGAGCTGACCTGGTAGAAGCCAATGGAATTGAACCCAAGGCTTAAGTTCAGCAGTCCAATAGAAACCCCATTTAGAATGCCAAAGAGCATCACAGTCTTCATTTCGATCGACTTGTTTTCGAACACATTGAAGCGTTGCGCCATGTGAAGGGTGCAAAACGTGACCATGAGATGCCAGCTAGTCAGTGTTGTAGCTGCAGTGTGGAATAATACCCATCTCTAAGAGGTTTTGGAGTAAAAGAATGACTATATTAAGAAATAAAAGCATTTTATTGGTTTTCAGAAACTCATAATCTACAGACACTAGAGACTAAGTCAACTTTTCCTATCATGTTCATGTTTTGAGGAATCCAGATCTGTTTTCTACTAATTTACAGACTTTTCTTGTGATCAACTCGAATCAAATTCGGTAAAACCATAGCTGGAGCCAGGCATTAGTGATGTTAAAAAACTTTGCATTTGATTAAAGGGTTTTGTTCTGTGCCCAACTACATGAGGAAGAGGGGTGCCTCCTACTAAACAAATGATACAAGTCTACTTAACAATGTTGGGGTGTAAAAGATGTCAACCAAGCTGTTGGCACATATCAATCAAATAACAACCAAATAACTCAAAGTATTCCAATTTTCATTTAAAAATTATATGTTAAATTTTGTCCTAATCCGGCAATGGAGAATATTCTGACCACTAACAAGTGAACATGAATCATCTGCATATACATTCTATGAGCGAACGATTCTCCGAAGAAAAAATTACAGACAGATGAAGACAATTTACCGAAAGGAAAGCCGAGGTTGCTCATCAAAGCTTTGTTGCAGATGACAATGGACACTGATGATGCCACTGAAAGAGCCAGAGCTCCAATAACACCCAACTGGAAGCCTGATGTTTCCCCCATCTATTCTTTCCAAAAAGTTTAAACAGAGAGAATAAAAACTGCAGAGCAGAGGAATAATTACATGATATTCCAGTAGAGAGCTAAACCATACAAGATGTGCAAAAGCTACTTAAAATTTATCAATTAAAAAATGGTTCTTTCCCCCCTTCCTAATCATGGTTTCAACAATGATCATTAAAACCATTAATATCGGCATAATTAACTCTGCCATAATTGAAAGTATCCTGTTCTTGTACGGCCGTGATGATGTTTTAGTATCATTTTAATGCTAATTAATTGTTTTTGTTGAAGTATATAGATAAAATATTGAAGAAAATAGTAACAAGTTAGAGAAGTATATACCCTTTTAAATTTTTAATAGCCATCATAACAGTAAACACTGTTACCTCCTCAATTTTTGTCAATGTAAACCTTGTGTTAGCTGCATAAGGGCACATGGAAGAGGTCATTAAGGCCCACTGCCCAATGTGTCACATCTAAGAGTTTTCCTAAGTAAAACATAAAATAGTAATAATAACAGTAATAATAGTTATTACTTTTATAGCAATAATAGTAAAAAGTAGCAGCTATAATAATAGATGAACTATTAATAATGATGATTTAATAACTACTACTATTTATCACAACAATGGAACGAATCACATATCTCTGGTGAATTAGCTATGATTTTTTATTCTGAATCTTGTAATCAGCATTCTACTTGATTCATTGTAGTTGAGCTTAATGCTGTTTACCAAAAAAAAAAAAAAACTATTAATAATAATGGTAATAAGAATTTGATTATGTGATTAGTATAGTTTGATACAAATAAATTATTATTATGATAACTATGATAAGAATAAGCTAATAATAAAACCATTTATTTACCAAATTATTCCTCATTATAATGTATCTCCTTCTAATTTCTCTCCTGTTTATTACGCACTCTTGTATTGATTTTTTATTTGTTTAAAATAAAAAAACAGAGACATTCAAAAGGTGATATTTTCTATTTCTTAGGGAGCATTCGGGTGGAGTTGGGGTGATGTACATGTATTCTTTTTCATTCAAGTGCATTAATTATGAATTTTTTTTTTCACACAATTTGTTAATACTGAATAAGTAAGTTCATGAAGATATTTCTGTTTCTTTGATTACACTTTCTTATATTATGATTTTTTTTTCTCTGAACATAACAAAATGGGTCCTTGAGAAACTCAAATTACCTTCAATTAATTAACGATCTTGAGGAATTTGGTGCCCTGAAAATTTTCAAAGAAACCCAAATCAACCTTCCTTATCAAAATATAAGGAAAGTAAGGAAATGAAACAACAGAAGCAGAAGAAGAAGAAAGACAAAAATTCTCAACAATCTCATAATTCTAAAAATGAAGCTTCACATTAGAAAATATAACTTCCTTGAAATAGAGAACCAAAAAAAAAAAAAAACTACAAAAGATCACCAGAAGATCTAAATGCTTAAACATATACCCACAGGAACAGAGAGAGAGAGAGAGAGAGAGAGAGAGAGAGAGAGAATCAACCTCGGCCTGGTAATCGACGGTGGGTATTCCCCCCTCAATCCGGCGGGAATGGCCGGAAGTGCTCAGACAGACTTGAACGTCCGATTGAGAGAGAGAGAGGGTCGTGGCTTGTATGAGAAAGAAAGTAGCCTTTGCGCTCTTTTTATGTTTGATTTGTGAGGTTGGTACATAACGCCGTCAGATTTTAAGCCGTCAGTATTTTTACACGCGCGGTATTTCCCGAAGGATGCTAACGGCGAGAGGAAGCAAAGAACGCGGTTTTTCACAAGGCCGTTACTGTAGTAACATTATATATAAAATGACCCATATGTCCTACAGACTCTTTAGACTCTCAAGCATATCCTGTCTTAAGCTACACTTTCGTGGTTAAATTATTAGAAACTGGTCTAAAGTCCAAAACCCATATTTTTTGGGAGAAAAATAAAGTTCCATCCGTACAGGGGTAGTTTGGACATTTTAATCTATACCCCCCAAAAAGGGCAAGGGTCTACTGCACCCAAAAAAGTATGTCTCCTCATGTTCCTATACACAAAAGTGAGGTGTACAGGGTTAAACAGTTAAAAACAGTTTTCAAATGAAAAAATGAGTACCCATAAAATGGGGGTTATAGGGTTAAAACCATAAAAAAATGTGTTTGAAGCATGGGGATACAAAGGAACATACTGTTTTGGGTACAGCAGATTCTTCAAGGGTGGAATTATTATTATTATTATTTTCCATGTAAAAGATGAAAGGGTATTATAGTCCACTTACATCCTCTAAATTATCTACAGCAATTTTCACTACTTACCAGCTTATGGAAATTATACACGAACCTTAGAAGACAAGTTAGGAAGGTGAGATAATTAGATAAGCATTTATTTATGTGAGATATCTGCCAATGCAAGCAAAGCTTGCGACCTACAAACTCAATAAGTGTTTGGTGAAGAAACTTCAAATTCACTCAAGACCGCTTCATCACTCCTTAATATCATCAAACCAGAGTAGACCCCTTGTTAATTACACTCCTTTTCTTTACTTATCACCCCTAGAAGTTGGCACAAATTTTGCACAAACAAATCACAAAACAGATTAGGGTATTTATTAGCATTAAGTGGATGATGATTAAGTGATTATATATTTATTTTAGTCTACATAACATGAAAATCATCTCTGATGGTTGCTAGTAAGATGTGCAACCAATTCTTTAATGGTTAACAAAATCTTTATTGAATCATTCTAAATGAAGCACTAAGAGAGTCAAACCTTTGTAAGCTATAACAAACTAGTCCTAAGAGCTTGCACAGTATAAGCATCAAATCCTAGACAGTCAGCACTAAAAGTTCGCGTTTATTAATATTATTATCCCTTAAATGAACACGATGATTTACGTGAGTGGTTCCCTTGTATAGAGAGATTGATTAAACAGGTTGGGAGATCGGCGAGTTTCCGATAAAATGCCACCGGGGCATACTCATTGCAGACTCCTTATAATTGAAACATTCATCTTACTTAATGAAGATTATTTTACTTATAAAGGTTATGAAATTTACTTGGTTTTTTTTAAGCAATGAAAAAGACTTTCAATGATTACATGTAAAGATAGTAGGTAACTTCAAATGCTAATGTTAATTGTATTAGACACAAACTAATGTTTAGGATGAGCTAGGTTGACAGAGTCAATCTAGGGTTTAGTTGTAATTATTGGGTACTCAACTCATACCAAAACATGGACGGTGTAAGACAACCATAAAAACCTGATTAATGAACCTCCCCACCTCCCTCTCCCCTCCCTTTGTGAAAGATTTTTATTATTAATAATTAAGTTTTAATAAGTAGTTTCTTTTAGGGTGTTTGTAGATATCTCCTTGGGTTTCCCTAAAGCTCTTTCTTAGAAAATAATCTAGGCAACCTGGGAGGATATTTGAAAAGTACCATGAAGCATACAGATGCGTTGAAACACTTTGGGAAGCATAGAAATGGCAAAATATAATTGGTAAACAATACCTAGGTGTTACACCATTGGATCCTGAATTTTCGATGTGAATATATTTCACTCTGATTTAAATTCAGGATTCTTCGGTGAACACAGGCACACCATCGTCCCGAGACTGGCTTAGCATGATTCATTTGCTAATGGCATTTCTAATCATATTCTACAATAGACTTCAATTGTGGCCAAGGATGTGATAGCAAAACACAAGCAGTTGGGCATTGAAAAAATAACTTCAACATTTTTGTATCCCAATCTTGGGCTCCAGACGAGTAGCACTGTCTGATCCCCCTATAACTTGCCATGTGTTTCATGATAAGAGTATTAGGATCTAGTGTAAGGTCGACCCCGTCTAAGAGATTAACTAGAACGTGGGATCTTTCTGTATTGATTTAAACGGTCAAAATGTCTTTTAGTGCTTCAAAAAGCTCGAAAAAACAATACATAAATCAGATTATCTGAACCATGCTGGTTTTGGGTGTAAGCAAGCTTTTTGGTGGAATCCCTTTGGCAGCAAATCCCGATCCTCGGAGTTATTAGGCCCCAGACCCACGAAAAGAATCGAATTTCAAGCTATACTCTCTGCCTTAAGTATTTATTTATTTATTTATATATTTATAAATATTTGGTAGGATTCTCAGCTTCGGTTGATTTGTTTAAATTTGTAGTATCTGAATACAATAATTGCTGCTTTGACATCTCCGAATCCTCTGCAGCACAATGAGTGCGGTGTGTGATATATTTAGAATATATCTAAATAGATTCAAAACTAAATCTATATTATAATAAGAGTTACTAAATATTTAATATATATTAATTGGGTTTAATATATTATTGGTAACTCATTCACCTTATAATGACCCAAATTGGAGTTATACACATTCTATATTTACTATATTAAATTGTTTAAAATTATTTTGGTAACTCTCACATGTGGTTAAGTAGTTTAAAAAAGGATTACCAACAACAGAGTGTGAGAATGGGGTTTTTCTTTCTCGAGAAGAGGAAGAGGAAGAAAAATAGAGAGATAGAAAGGGTTATGTCTCACAGATTGAGAGAGACCATGCCCTGTTATTTCATGATTTTTTCTTTGATTTCTTAGTTTTTAAGTTTTTTGATTCTACACACCAAATGGACTGCTCTAGTAATTTGTTTGTAAGCCTATATTGTTGTGCAAAACAATAGATGATTATTGATGCATCTCCTTGAGGTGGTTGGCAAACTAGCCTACTGCATGGGAGAGTTTGACATATCTACTTTAAAGGTAATGGAGTACCATGAGAGACACCAACAAACTTATAATTTCAGGTTCAAGCTTTGGTCAAGTTTAACCCTAATTTCCATTGGTTTGCGACTACTTTATCCATGTAGGCCTTGTCTATTACAAGATAAACCATGGGAAAAGGAGGGAAAGGTAAAACCACCTTAGAAAAAGAGAAAGGAAAAGAAAAGAAAAGTTATTGTTTATTTCCTTTCTTTCCCCTCTTAAAACCATCCTTTTTGGTAGGAATAAGTGAATGAGCAAATATATGAAGAAATGGGAAAACATGGGAAATGTTCAACACCCTATGTAGTTTTACCAAGTTTTTCCACTTGGTATCCCCATGTATCAGACAAATGAAAGTGGGGTTAATGTATAGTTTCCCTCATTTTCCCATGGTTTACCTTGTAACAGACAAGGCAGTATGTTTTATAATTTATTTGGTTAATTTTACACGCTTGTATTTTTTTCCAAATACCATAATTAAAATGTTATAAGATGTTTTGTTTATTATAATTATATTCATGGTTAAGTTATTAGAGAAACTCCACCAATGTTTGTATCTTCAGACATTGTCGGTCCTAAGCTCGGATAAAGGAGGAGGGTTGGCGTCAGGTTGAGAACCGACATTAAAAACCCATTTAAATCATTTAACATGAATCTTGAAGATATGTTATTTTGATCTAATACTAGGGCGTACCTTTTAAGCGACGCGCCTCATTTCCCGAATGTGACAAAAAATTGGTAAAAAGCGCCTCATTCCCTGAATGTGGTGAAAAATTGGTAAAGGGCGTTGCATCGGCATTAGAATGCAATGATAAATATGTAAGGGTTTCCACACCATGGACGAGTGTGGGTAAAGAAGTTAGTCCAAAGGAGTAGGATTCGTTTAGAAACTTGGAACATAGGAACATTAATAGGTAAAAGTTTAGAGTTAATGAACACTATGAAAAGAATGAGAGTTAATATTGCTTGTCTACAAGAGACTAAATGGAAAGGGGAAAATGCTAAAGATATTGATGGTTTTAAACTCTGGTACACTGGAGAAGCCAATAACAAAAATGGGGTAGGAATAATAGTAGATAAAGATCTAAATGAGGAAGTTGTAGATGTTAAGAGGATAGGTGATAGGATTATAGCAATTAAACTTGTCTTAGAAATAAAGATAATTAACATAATTAGTGCTAATACACCTCAAGTAGAACTAGATGAAACTACTAAAAAACAATTTTGGGAAGACATGGATGGATTAGTTCTGGGAATTTCTGAGTTTGAGAGAATATTTATAGGAGGGGACTTAAATAGACACGTGGGGAAAACTAGTGGTGGATATAAGAGAGTCCACGGAGGATATGGATTTGGAGAAAGGAATGCGGCTGGAGAAGCAGTTCTAGAATTTGCAATGACATATAATCTTGTAATAGCAAACACATACTTCATAAAGAGGTGAACATTTGGTTAGTTTCAAAAGTGGGTCAAATAAAAGTAAGATAGACTTTTTTCTTATTAGAAGGCTAGAAAGGTCAATGTGTAAGGGATTGTAAGGTTATTCCAGGGGGGGAATTTAACCACACAACATAGGCTAATGGTGTTAGACGTCCGTATTAAATTATGGAAAATAAAG
>JAOXJP010055416.1:0-15852 GCA_025762735.1 Platanus orientalis | reverse complement strand
GTACTCATAGGTGGGTCATAGGCTACCACCCCTGTCCCTTGATTTGTAGGGATTGTTTAGCCAATTGATATATCTTGAAATATTTGAAACCATGCTTAACCCTTGAGGTGTTTAATGGAGTTAAGTAGTGGGGCTATCTAAGCATACAAGTTGCTTGATATAAAGTCCCTAAGAATGAAAAAAGAGTCACAATTTAAGCCTAATCATCCATGTCTTGAAGTCAAATCACCATATTTAGACCACCACCACCTACCCCTTCAAAAAAAAAAAAAAATCTGTCTAAGTTATGCTAAACAAATTGCGTGTATAATCAGATTGTTAGAATCCATAATCGCATTTAGTTGAATTTACTTAGTATTTGAACAATTAGATTTCACAAATACTATTTATATTCAGTCGTTACCCTCGCAAGAGAAAAAAATAAAGAAGTTTATTCGAGTAAGCTTCTTTTTGTTTTTTTGTTTTGTTTTGTTTTTGTCTTTTTTGTTTGTTTGTTTGTTCGTTTGTTTTTTTTTTTTTGTCATGTTACAACACAGAATCAGTTTTAAGAGGGCTTGTAAGTTTACCTTGATTCTTATTCTAATTATGTACAATCGGATTCTAGAATCTAAACCAAACACCTCTAATATGTTTTGGAATTGATTATGGCCTAGAATCGGATCTTGGAATCTAAACTAAACACCTCCTTCAAATAGAAAAAATACACATCATTTTTCTTTTATGAAACAATGACATGTATTTTAGGCTTTAAGGGCGTTTCTTTCTTGACAATGTTCTATGAGCAATTCCACAATAGGTTGACCTCGATCACTTCTCCATCATGTAGTTAGGGCAGTAATGCTTAATCACTTCTTAGTGTCTGTAGTGATGCCAACAGTGGGGGGTAAGCATTGACCATGTTGACTCTTTTAACTAGTTTTCTTCTTCTATAGTTGCTTATGCTATAAATTAAAAAATATACACATACACTTTGATTTGTACCATTTTTTGATTTTTCCTAAAAAATGATACTTTTTTTTCTTTTGCCTTGAAGAGGGTTTCAAGGTTTTCCTTTCTGTCCTATATAGACAATGTTTCTACATCCTTTTCCCTTGGGTTGTGTATGTTGGTTGCAATCTGTGTAGAAATAGTACATAGAAAATAACAAAAAGGAAAACAGAGAATAGAAAATGAAAAAAACGAATATGGTTTTTTTTTTTTTTTTTCATATGATTGCCATGAAAAAAAACTCTGTTGTGATTCCCTTCACATGAGGTGGGTCTCACCATTTTTTGAAGTGGTCATGGGAAGGGGTGTGAGAAAGCGAACCTTTGAGTAAGGTTGTCGATTCGGCTAGACTGGCCTGAAGCCCTGACATGTTCAGCCCAAACTTTGGGCGGGCTGGAGTGTTTTAAGTTTGGGCTGTAATTTTAGCCCCAAAGTGAAGTTTGGGCTGAGTTCAGGTAGACCTTAGCCCAACCTAAAATACCCGGCTCGACCCAAAATATATTTACATTGTATATGATATATAATATTATGTGTTATATGTTACATAAATACAATATTTTGTCTTGATATAAATGCAAATAAGAGACAAAAGGTTGTTGATATGACAAGGACATGATTACCAAAAAAAAAAGTCATGATTAACTATTCTGCCAAAAAGGGGCATGAAAAATGACAGATGAGTTCTCTTTCGATTTCGGTACAAAGCTTTTCGGATATGTATATATTGTTTGAATTAAATGAACACCTTTTTATCTCTTTCAACTGCATACATACCACATGTCAATCCAATGGTGGATCGGTTCAAGCAGCCCGAAGGCCATTTTCTATAATGGGTCAAGCCCAAGCTGAATGTACTATGCTGAGTTCGGGTTCAGGCCCATGTATTATATTTAGGGCTGAGCTCAGGCCAGTGTTAGCACAGCCTGGCCTGGCCCGAATGATAGCCCTACCTTTGAGCGGGTTGTTAGGCATTTAATGAAATGCCCAAAAAACATATACCACATAGGGGCCTTAGATTCGGAGTAGACATTAATCTTTTCATTTGAGACCTGATAATCGATATTTTATGTTTTCATCATTTTTTTTTTCATTCTTCTATTCTTGTACATAACGGAATCTAAACTTTACATTCATTAATCCATAACCACAAATAAGTCTAACAATTTCTAGAAAATTGATATTCATCAATTAAATCTAAACATCTCTCAAATAAATTATCCAAAATATAATCCTTGAATTAAAATAATTACATCCCACGAATAAATAAAATAACATAATCCATAAAACTCCCTCATCAAAAGGCAAAAGTATCTAGGCTATATATCCTAATTGGGTGACAGTTGGAAGAAGTCCTTTGGGTAATTGGGTTTTTCCAAGATAGAAATCTACCATAGATTTTACATTGCATACTTATTATATAAGTTTGTTATCATGGTTTGATGGGACCTCTAGCGAGCAAATACCTGGGGCATGCTAATAATGAGTCCCATGCCTGCTTAATGTCGGAGGAAGATAGGTAGTTATACCAATTCTTCTTAAGCCATAACTTTAAGTCAAACACTAAGCTAAACACTTGTTTCCCTCATAAATATTTTGTGTTAAGAAGGATGAACTAGTTTATATCTTTTAAAATTGCCATTGTGCCCTTGAAACTTCTTTTAGATGTGACCCTGATTTCTAATTGGGTAGGTATACCCTCAAGTTAATGTAATAAGCATTTTGTGATCTTGAAATTCTATTATAAAATTGTACTTCCTACTTTCAAACTAAGTGTCATATCCTGACAGCAGTTACATGGATCTGTTTTTTTGGATAATAGATAAACCAATCTATAGACCTTAGATTCCTCTCTATTTATTGTTATTTAGAGTAATACATTGTATTCTACTACAAAATTAGAGATCATTTACAACTACAATTGCAAAGATATTAAGTCAAATAAAACTAAAATAGTAAAACAAATTATAATGAACTTATTGGTATGTGCCGAGGTGTGCCAAGAGGCATTGACCTTAATGGTATTCACCTCCTTCTATTCTAATGTGGAAGGGTCTCTTTTGAGGACTGTCTCAGGATTTAACGACACAATCTTCTTGGACTTGCAAAGTATAAAAAGATCCATGGCAAATGGTAATGAGTGTTGTTCAAACAAAAAATAATAATAATAAGAACTTAAATCTTCATAGAGAACAATGCATATTTTCTTTCAAAAACTCAAAATACTTGCAGAGAAAACAAGAAATAAAAGAAAGAGTTTTATAGAATATTTTAGATATCTTTAATGTGAAAATCACCCTCTTATTTATAGACTTCAAATGGATGTCTTAGAAGTGTTTGTAGACATCTAAGACACCCTTCCATATTGATAAGACATCCACTTGTGTTTGTAGACACATTAAACAACCATTTTAGAAGAGAAAACTTTGAAATCATTTGGACCATTTTTTTTGAAAATCATAAAGTTGGATCGGACCAAAATAATTGGATTGATCTAGCTTGGATCAGTCCAAATATTTTGGATTGATCCAGTTAGTCTCTGTTTGCTCTGAATACTTTTAGAAAACAGTTGACCGATCCAAAATATTTTGGATCGATTTAATGTATTAAAGATTTAATATTTTGAATCTTCAATACAACAGGTAGAAGGAATTCACATAGAATCAAGTGTATTTAATTTTCAGAAGTTCAACGGAATTTTCATCACAATGCAAAAATAAAAAGTAAAAATCCCTATGTACAGACTTTTCATGAGAGAAATAAATAAAGTTGTGTTTGGTTGGGAAACTCTTCGAAGGAATTGTTTATTCCAAGAGAACTGTTCATGAGTTGTGATTTTTCCTATTATTCACAACCTCTCATATATTAATATATATGTCCTCAACAGTCCCATATATATATGCTGAGGCGGAGCTAGGTTTTTCATAAGGGGGCAAGTAAAAAATTTTAGTTAAAAAAATATGTATAGATATACTCAAGTGTATATCATTTATTCAAAGAAATAATTATCATTAAAAACTCATTTATAATTGTATACCATTTGTTTACAAAAAATAATTGCCCACTAAAAATCTATATACAATTATAGTAACAATTGTCCAAGAAAGTGTTATATGATTTTTTCATTATCGATGCTATTAAAAACATCTTTCTTGATATAAGTGATTAAATAATCATTCATCTAATCATCTAACATTCGATCATGCAACCTGCTTTTCATAATATGCATTAAAAAAAAAACACTCTCTCAATACTAGCAATAGCAACTGGAACTAGTGGCAGAGCCATGTAAGGGCAAGGGGCCCTTAAATTTAAAAATCTTATACCCTTAATCCTTGCTCGGTCAACAATCCACCATGTTAACCCCCCCTTAGAAATACCCATACCCAATAAGGGTATTTTAGGAAAAACAAAAACATAATAAAAAAGCATAGAAAGAGGGTTTTTTTTTCCCCAATTTCCCCTCTACATGAAATTGGAGAGAACGAGAAAGTGACCGAGTGACAGACCACTACTAGCCACTTAGCTAGGGGCCCAGGACCAACCAGAGAAGAAGAATAAGATTAGTTAATGATTTTATTTTTATTTTTTTCTATTGTGTAAATCATTTTTATGTGTTTTTTTTTTCTTTCTATTTTCGTTTTCACTCAAACGAGATTCTAGGTTTTCTATCTTCCTCTCTTCTCCCCTAAGATAATTCAGGTAAAATTACGTAAATTGACAAATGGGTTCAATATATTCAATACAATTTCTTTAAATTTCATTATTCTTTTTGTTGGATTTCATCTATTTTCCCCAAAGCTGCAATCTTAAAGGATCAGTAAAATATGAACAAGTATTTAACATGGGTTTTAAAATACTTCATTGGATTTCAGTTAGTTTCATGCTAGCTTTCTAATAATGAACTATGTTTTTTTGGAAAGTTCAATCATTCAAGGTTTTGGGCAAGTTTTGAAAGAAAGCACAAAGAAAAAAAAAAGATGTTTTGGAGCCCGAGTTGTTGGAAATGTTCAAACGAGATAAATTAGGCTAATGGGTCATTGGGTTGTTGGCCTTTTCTCTGGTGAGCCAAGCTTGAACCAAGCATACCTTTACAAGCCCCCTTCCAAACTTGAGCTTGGACCCTCAAACTCATTACAAGCCTGAACCAAGCTTGAGCTTGGACCCTTAAACTCGTCACAAGCATGAACTAAGCTTGAGCTTTGTCTTTATGAGACAAGCCTGATCTAAGCTGGGAAAAGTTCGGCTCGTTGACACCCCTGCCTTTCACACCCTTTTGATATATGTGCAATGGGCTATGGACGAGTGAGGATGCTAAACAACACTAGCTCATTGACATCAACAGGTATGGGTGGACGTGGCTTGTCCCACCCTAAGAACAAATGAGATTAGGATTAAGCTTAGCTGCACCAATGAGCATCAAGAGGTGGGGTCCAAAGTTTTCTTTTGTTTACATTCAAGGGGCGGGGTCCATAGTTTTCTTTTGTCTACATCCGCATAAGACTGGCAGTTGTTGACCCATTGAGCTAATCCACCCAAAACTTCATTTGTATCTATCTCTATTCTATTCGCATTTGGGTTGGCCTAATCCAAAGCAGCAATTACAAGTTACAAGTCTACAAGTCAATTTGTTTGCCTACCAAGGAAATCTTCAAGGTGGAAAATTCGTTGTTAAGCATTGATAATTTTAACCAATTAATTAATTGCAATCTTTTGGACAATTAATGTAACAAATAATTAAAAAATAATAATTGTTAATTTTTTTTCAATAGGTCGTTAGTGATTAATTTATTAGTAGATAAAGATAGGTTTTGAACCCAGGCCTATGGTACAACACCCATAGACTTCACCAACTTAGCAAGATGGCATCTTCAATTTATTGATTTATTGTGAGCACCTCGTGTTTATACGATGGATGGGCTCATTAACATGAGATTTACCTGCTCTAGAAATTCAAACAACATGCTTTCTATGTGCACCACACATAACATACCATGATGATTTTTCTTGGTAATGACCATCTTTATTCATATTATGAAGAAAATAAATTTTATTTTGCACGTTACAAAGATGTTTAACCTTCCCACTATCTCTGATAGGGAAAGATACCGAGGTCCCCATAAACTAATCCCGATAAACTCGCAAAGCCCCAACCCTAAAGAAATTAGCCCAGTAAGTCCCTGAGGACACTAACCCATGGAGCGTTCAACCCGGGGAGCATTCGCAGTCCCACAACCTAAAAGATATTTAAGCCACCAACATGAGGCCTTGTTACTCAACAACCTTTCGACACCCAGGCTTGCATAGAGAGCGCGGAGTCACTCACTCCACCCTCCAGGACCCGACATTCCAAAACCCTTGGGATCACTCCTAAGGCATTGCATAAACCACCTGATACCAAATAGGGGAGTTGTGACCACAACAAGCATTAGATCTCTAGATGTTCTCGCCAGACAATAAAGGGTAGAAACCCAACTTTCCATATTTAGAAATAAGAACAATCCATAAGTTGTTACCAAGAAATAATATCCTCTATAGTTAGCCTGACACTGAAAAAGTGACCGAAAAAATAGAATGAGCAAGGGGATGTGGCAAGGAACGTGGGGAAGGAGGCAGACCGTATCTCCGTTGATATGCCATTACCTAGACTTATAAATATCAACAACAATCCACTCACCAAGTATGAGAAACAAGAAACCCTTATTTGAGTTGAGCATTCTATTATCCCCGCCATCTGACTTGATCGTTGGAGAGTTAGAGGCTAACACCCCACTGGTGTCTAACTCCTTGACTTTTTATATGTGCTATATAGGTTCTATTTTCCTAGAAACCTAGGCTTGCCATGCGACCATTTGACCGGTGTAAGGGCACTCTCAGTTCTGAACACCATTCGTTTGTGGGAAAACTCCTTCCCTAAGAACCAAAGGTCTGCATAGTCAAGACCAGGTCGATGGAAGCTCAACATGACCTTGGTACCAGAGTCAATGGGCGGAAAACCACCATCTCTAATGGAGGAGATCGCAAAGAACCCCGAGTAGCTATCCTCGAACAATGGGTTCAGGGTTTAATGGTAAGCATACAATTGCTCATGGAACAAAACTGAAAAATCACATAGGAATTGAGAAGCTGAAGGGGTGAGCTTGACAACTAGGAAACGAGGAAATGAGGAAGTGGGGACCCCTCGTCCCTCC
Organism: Platanus orientalis; assembly: GCA_025762735.1. Lineage (NCBI taxonomy): Eukaryota > Viridiplantae > Streptophyta > Magnoliopsida > Proteales > Platanaceae > Platanus > Platanus orientalis. The sequence goes on along the minus strand of JAOXJP010055416.1, from coordinate 8,677 downwards.
CAATGGGAGTTGTGACGGAGGCCAGGGACAAAAGAATAACGTAGAGAGAACCACGATGCCTCGGTTCAGGGAGACGAGCCATATTTTTCAGCTTGGGGAGAGGGTTTATACCCTTTAACCTTTGGAAAGAGGAGATGGAGGACGTGGGAAGGGAGATGACGACTATGAAGGAGGCCATTAAGGGAAAAGTCGTTCCCACAGTCGACGAGCTTATCTAGAGGACATATCATCCATTCACTCTGAAGGTAATGACTCGACTCTTACCCAAAAAGTTTAAGCCACCTTAGATGAAGATGTTCAACGGCACTTAGGACCCCCTTAACCATTTGGAAGCCAATAAAATGCATATGAACTTCCAGGCGGCACCTGACGAGATCATATGCCAAGTTTTTTTCACCATCATTAAGGGGTTTTCCCAAGTTTGGTTCAATCGATTGAAGCTCGAGAGCATCTCAAACTTTATATAACTCAGTCGACAACTCATCGGTTACTTTATAAGAGGCCAAAGACACTGGAAGCCCACCACCTACCTACTAAACATCAAATAAAGCAAGGGTGAGTCCCTCCGAGATTACATGTCCCGATTCAACAAGGAGATGTTACAAGTGGACGATGTCGAGGAAAAAGTGATCGTGGTCGCCTTTATGACGGGCTTGCTACCCTCAAAGTTTCTCTTCTCGCTTTCAAAAAATCCCTCACTGTACATGGCGGACTTTATGCTGAAGGCACAACACTTGAATGCTGAGGATACTCTTAGTGCTTGACGAGAGTAGGAGGATGGAGCTGGCTTCGAGTCAGACAAAAGGAAAAGGAAGCAACAAGCTACTCAGGAAGAAAGGGGTCCTCGGGTTAAGGAGGGCAATGGTAATGGTGGGTCTAGGCCCCGGGTCAACTTTCCCCTTAATAGATTTCAGAACTATACTTCCCTCAGTGTACCAATTGAGTAGGTGTTCATGCACCTCAAGGATGACGCGAATATTAAATGGCCCGAGAGGATCCAGACCCTACCTAAGAAGAGAAATCGCAACAAGTATTGTCGCTTTCATTGAAACCATGACCACAACACCAACGACTTCTTTGATTTAAAAGAATAGATAAAATCCCTTATCCAATGGGGGCAGATATGAAGATTCATGGCGTGAAGGTCCCTAGTTAGATAAGAAGATACTTTCTGAGATCTTCCCACTTGGGAGGAAAGAAGACATGAAGGTTCGATAGGAAAAATCAAGGTGATCGTTTTATTTTAGTTTTCCAGGTATTTTCTATTATGAAAAACATGATTATGTTGTTTTAGACATGTAAATGTCTTACAATATATCCTGATTGGGTGATAGTTAGAAGAAGTCCATTGGGTGATTGGATTTTTCCAAGATAGGAATCTACCAAAGATTTTGCATTGCACACTTAATGTAAAAGTTTGTTATCATGGGTTTGATGGGACCTCTAGCTTGTAAATACATAGGGCATACTAATAATGAGTCCCCTGCCTGCTTAATGGCGGAGGAAGATAGGTCTTTCTTACTTGGTTATACCAATTCTTCTTAAGCCATAACTTTAAGTCAAACATTAAGCTAACCATTTGTTTCCCTCATGAATATTTTGTGTTAAGAAGGATGAATTGGTTTACAACTTCTAAAATTGCCATTATGCCCTTGAAACTTCTTTTGAATGTGACTCTGATTTCTATTTAGGTAGGTATACCGTCAAGTTAATGTAATAAGCATTTTGTGATCTTGAAATTCTGTTAGAAAATTGTACTTCTTACTTTCAAACTAAGTGCCACATCCCGACAGCAGTTACATGGATCTATTTTTTTTGGATAATAGGTAAATCAATTTATAGACTTTAGGTTCCTCTCTATATATTGTTATTTATAGTAATACACTGTATTCTACTACAAAATTGCAGATCATTTACAACTACAATTGCAGAGATGTTAAATTAAATAAAACTAAAATAATAAAACAAATTATAATGAACTTATTGCTATGTGCTGAGGCGTGCCAAGAGGCACTGGCCTTAATGGTATTAGCCTCCCTCTATTTTGATGCAGAAGGGTCTCTTCGGCGACCGTCCTAGGATTTAACGACATGATCTTCTTAGACCTGCAAAATATTAAAAGTTCCATGGCAAATGGTAATGAGTGTGGTTCAAACCCATAAAATAATGACTCAAATCTTCATAGAAAACAATGAATATTTTCTTTCAGAAACTCCAAATACTTACAGAAAAAATAGGAAATGAGAGAGAGTTTTATAGAATATTTTAGACATTTTTAATGTGAAAATCACCCTTTTATTTATAGACTTCAAATGGATGTCTTTAGAAGTGTTTGTAGACATCTAAGACACCCTTCCATATTGATCAGACATCCACTTGTGTCTGTAGACACATTAAACAACCATTTAAGAAGAGAAAACTTTGAAATTATTTGGACCATTTTTTGAAATCACATAGTTGGATTGGTCTAGCTTGGATAAGTTCAAATATTTAGGATTGATCCAAATAGTCTCTATTTGCTTTGAACACTTATAGAAAATAGTCGATCGATCCAAAATATTTTGGATTTGAATTGGTTTAATGTATTAAAGATTTAATATTTTGAATCTTCAATACAATAGCTCGAAGGGATTCACATAGAATCAAGTGTATATTAATTTTCAAAAGTTAAGAGGAATTTTCATCACAATGCAAAAACAAAAAAACCAAAAACCCTATGTACACAACTTTTCATAAGAGCAATAAATAAAGTTGTGTTGGTTGGGAAACTCTTCGAAGGAATTGTTTATTCCAAGAGAAATGTTCATGAGTTGTGATTTTTCCTAACGGTCACAACCTCTCATATATTAATATATATATCTTCGACAATCTCATATATATATATATATATGCAAGGGCAGAGCCAAGATGTCTCGTAAGGGGGCAAATAAAAAATTTTAGTTAAAAAAACATGTATAAATATACTCAAGCATATATCATTTACTCAAAGAAATAATTGTCATTAAAAAATCATTTATAATTGTATATTATTCGTTTACAAAAGATAATTGCCCACTAAAAATCTATATTCAATTATAGTGACAATTGTCCATGACAAGACCTCATGTTCTGAAAGCGTTGGATGATCTTCTCATTATCGATGTTATTAAAAACATTTTTTTGATATAAGTGATTAAATAATCATTCATCTAATCATCTCTCATTCGATTATGCAACCTGTTTTTCACAATATGCATTACAAAAAAATGTTCTCTCAACAATAGCAGTAACTATTAGAACTAGTGGTGGAGTTACATAGGGGCAAGGGGGGTCGTTGTACCCCCTTAAATTTAAAAATCTTATACCCTAAGTCCTTGCTCGGTCAACAATCCACCATGTTACCTCCCCTTAGAAATACCCATACCCAATAAGGGTATTTCGGGAAAAACAAAAACATAATAAAAAAGCATAGAAAGGGGTTTTCTTTTCCAATTTCCCCTCTTTGTCAAATTGGAGAGAACGAGAAAATGATCAAGTGACAGACCACTACCAACCACTCAGCCAGGGGCCTAGGACCAGTCGGAGAAGAAGAATAAGGTTAGTTGATGAATTTTATTTTTATTTTATTCTGTTGTGTAAATCATTTTTATGCGTTTTTTCTTTCTATTTTCATTTTCATTCAAACAAGATTCTAGGTTTTCCGTCTTCCGCTTTTCTCCCCTGAGATAATTCATGTAGAACTAAGTAAATTGACAAATAGGTTCAATAGATTCAATACGATTTCTTTAAATTTCATTATTCATTTTATTGGGTTTTATCTATTTGTTCCAAAGTTGAAATCTTAAACTATTAGTAAAATATGAACAAATATTTAACATGGGTTTTAAATACTTCATTGGATTTAAGTTAGTTTCATGTTGGGTTTCTAATAATGAGCTATATTATTCTAGCAAGCTCAATCATTCAAGGTTTTCGAACAAGCTTTGAAAGAAAGTGAGAAAAAAAAAATAGAGATGGTTTGGAAATTTTAGAATTCAATTAAATGGATTTCCTTAGTTCTAACTAAATTATGTGACCGTTTAGAGTTCATTTAGCTCTAATCTCTTTAGTGTACCTCATATACATATATATATATGACGATTTCCTATTAAATAATGTGATTGCTTCCGTGCCTTGTGATATAGATGTGGGTTTTATATCACAAATTTTCTTGGCCAGGGAGACCTCCCTTATAAAAGACCAGCCAAGTCCCCAAGACCGATGAGGTATCGGTAATTATGTTCTTGGCAAATTATTGTGCTTGGTTCTCTAAGAAATAAAATATAAAGAAAATGAAAGAAAAAACAAGTATTTTGGTAAATAAATATGGGAAAGGAGATTTGTCTGGTAAATACAAGTGATTCAATTACCAAATCAAACCTACTGCCGCTCACTAGGGCTATCAAATGAGCCAAGCTAGCTTGGCTTGGCTCATCATGAGCCGAGCTTGAGCCTTATTTTAAGCTCACAGAGCCAATCTTGAGCCTTGATTTAAGCTCATTTCCTAATTGAGCCTAAACCGACCTTCAATAGCAGTAATGTTCAAAAAGATAAATTGGGCTAATGGGCCATTGGGCTGTTGGCCTTTTTTTCTGGCGAGCCGAGCCTGAGCCAAGCATACCTTTACAAGCCTGAGCTGGACTTGAGCTCAGATCCTCGAGCTTGTCACAAACCTGAACAGAGCCTGAGCTTTGTCATTATGTGACGAGCCCGAGCTGAGCTGGACAAATTTTGGCTTGTTGACACCCCTGCCTCTCACACCTTTTTGACATCTGCGCAATGGGCTATGGACGAGTGAGGATGCTAAACAACACTAGCTCACTGACCTCAACAAGTATGGGTGGGCATGGATTGTCCCACCCTATGAAGCAAATTAGATTAGGATTTAGCTTGGCTACACCAACGAGCATCAAGGGGTGGGGTCCGGAGTTTTATTCTGTCTACATCCACATAGGACTGGCACATGTTGACCCATTGAGCTAATCCACCCAAAACTTCATCCGTATCTATCTCCTATCTATTTGCATTTGGGTTGCCTAATCCAAAGCAGCAATTACGCATTACAAGTCCACAAGTCAATTTGTCCGTATACCAAGGAAATCTTCAGGGTGGAAAATTCTTTTTTTTTTTTTTTTGATGGAAATTTCTTTGTTAAGCTTCGATAATTTAAATCAACTAAGTAATTGCAATCTTTTGGACAACTAATGTAACAAATAATTAAAAATAATAATTGTTCTTTTTTTTTTTTTCAACAGGGAAACGATAGTGATTAATTTATTAGTAGATGAAGATAGCTTTTGAACCCAGGCCTTTGGTACGATACCCGTAGACTTCACCAACTTAATATGCTGGCATCTTCAATTTGTTGATTGGTATTGAGCACCTCGTGTTTACACGATGGATGGACCCATTAGCATGAGATTTACCAGCACTGGAAATTCAAACAATATGCGTTCTATGTGCACCCACCACGCATAACATACCATGATAATTTTGCTTGTTAAGGACCATCTCTATTCATATTAAGAAGAAAATTAATTTTATTTTGCACAAAGATGTTTGACCTACCCCCACTATCTCAAAGTTTAAAAATTACTTGCAGCGGCATAGGTTTAAGTTTCTTTTTATAGAATACCAAAAACGCTCGGGTCAAAACTGGGCTGGCTTCTTGTTGATGGATTATTCCTACCAAATATAAGGATGGTAGAGATTACGCAACATCTTGAGTTTGTGCCCATAGAACAAGTAGAAATATGTGGGTCCCCACAACTTTACATGTCTCTTGTGTTTAAGGGAATCGAGACAACATTTAAAGGGTCCACCTACGAGATTAATCAAGAAAAAATAGTTTCAGCAGATGACTGTCAATTTATAATTTTTCAGTTTTTATTCACCGTTGGGAAAAAAAAAAAAGTCTAATGTAATTCTTTTAAATAAAGCAATTAACCGTCTTTCTTCAAACCTTAAGGTTGTAGAGGTTAGAGTTAATATACTTAATATATTTCAACACGAGAGTGGATTGTATCCGCTCCTCTTAAAAACGCTCCCCTCTGCCCCATGTCAGGGGGAGGGCACATCAGCACCGACAAGTGATTTTCACTTTTTGGAGGGGGTGCATTTCACTTGTCAGTGCTGATGTGCTCGCCCCCTGACATGGGGCAGAGAGGAGCATTTTTTAAGAGGAACGGATAAAATCAACTCTCTTTCAACACTACTCTCCTCAGGAGTGACACTTCTGGAAAATGAACTCGTGGCTTTAGACCTGCTCTGATATCATTTAAAATAAAACAATTAACGATATCTCCTAAAACCCTAAGGTTGTAGGTTAGGTTAGAGTAAATATACTTAATATATTTCAACCAACTTTAACAAATTATAGAAAGAATATAGTACATCAGATGGTTAAAAATTATCTCAACTTGCTGATTTTTTATTTTTTATTTTTTATTTTTCTCATAAGTAATCTACTAGGTGGAAAACATTCAGTGGTGGGTCCCAATATTTTGAACATGAGAAATGTGGCGAGTCATGGGGCGCATACCTTATTCGGGTCCTGTGGTGATACCAAAGTTGCTTCCGTACGCGGTGAGTTCTGAACAAAGCTTGCTTAGCTTGTTGCATGGGCTGAAACTGGTAACTTAAATCTGGTGTGTGGATTTTGTTACAGGCCTTTGCGATATAGCTTGCCTGAACTTAGGGCTATCAATGAGCCTAGTTAGAGCTTGTTTCAAAGTCACAAACTGAGTCTGAGCCGAGCTACGCTAGGTTCACGCCGCTTATATCCCGGTTCTTATTGACTTTTTGGGTACATTTTTTATGGAGCCAACCATCATGATTTTGACCATATTATTGATTTGACTTTGATTTAGGATGATTTTTGAATAGGGCTGTGCAAAGGGTCGTGTCAGCCCAAATCTGGCCTGATCCAACCCAAAAATTGGACCGAAATACCCAGTTCAAAACTGGGCCTGATAAGCCCTGCACTTAAATTGATGCCTGATCTTATTTTGGGCCATCTACCTGGCCCGAACCAGGCCCATGCACACCCCTGTTTTTCAATGCATGATTAGAAAAATGGGACTAGATTTTGAATTTGACTTTGAAGTTTGGCAATATAAATTAGAGAATGGGCATTTATATTTGGTTGGAATTTATTGATTTTGATTTATTTGATTGGGGTTTTCTTTTTTTTGGTAAATAAAGCTTAATATTAAGGGAGGCAAAAGTCAAGGGAACAAAAGTCCAAACCAAGAAACTATATAAGCCAAACAGGAGGCTGAGAGTCCCAAGAGTTAGAATGGGAGGCCAAAACGTGCGCCACCATATTAATCAACCTCTTAACCCAAGAAAGAGAAAAGGAACCAAAGAGAAATAACAGGTTTTTACAATCCATAAGAAGGCCTTTACAGCCCAAAAGCCATAGACACACATCACCCGCTAAGTAAAATATAACATTTTTGCAATTGCCCTCAAGGATGATTGGATTGAATGTGTTCAAATTTCATTTTCTTGAAAAGTGAAGGAACACCATACGTGGCATTCTCATGGATGGGAATCGCAAATTTGCTTGATAAAGGGTACTTGATATAAATCTGATTATAATGTTTGAATTTTAATAACATGGCTTGATAAAGTTGATATGGACTCGAATAAAAGGTGAGATTTACTATTAAGATCCTTGCCTGGCCCTGCACAAATTATACTCAAACACGGACACCACTTCTAGTTCTATAGTGACTATATTAATGTCTTGATGGACTCCAGTCTAGGGTTTTTATTCCGATCACGTGCAGATAAGGTTTTATTTATTTCTAAAGGCCTGTCAGGCTGTCAACATGGATCACTAAGTATGGTTCAAGTTAGGCAATTTCAGCCAGTCCCGAGTGAGATAAATCGCTTTAGGCTGAAGCCTCAGCCTACCCCCTTCTAGAATAAAGCTTGACTAGGACGTGAAAGTAAGAGTGTTGTAGTGCCAGTGCCAGTGCCAGTGCCAGTGCCAGTATAGTCTATCAACTCCTAGCCTTATTTTGAAATTAAAAATAAAACACACAAGGGTTTCATGCTTTATTAGTTCTGTGAGCAAACAAGCCTATCTACTGTAATACAATATATAATATGTTACTACAAACAAACAAGATATATACATAGATAACTTGCATGTTTCTATACAGCTACAAAAAAAAAAAAAAAAAAATGAAAGCATGTAGAATGCATCAAGTAATAAAACGCAATAGACATTGAGTTGAAATGGCTTGATGAGATGCTTTCGGCTTGAACCCTCTTTGTACATGGGGCACATATGGTCTCCAACGAAGTCATTAGAGAGCTGTGGGTTCCAGAATGCGGGGTGTGCGCCACAGCATCACGGTCCATTTTCCTTCGGGCTAGGGTAGTCTCTCTGTTTCACAACATAGTCCTTATTTCCCTACGAGGGGACCTCGTTCTTGTCTTGAGGTGGAACCCGATACATAAGAATGTCTCAATAGACTCGAATTGAATCAAAGTTTGTACCCGTGTGCAGGTTTGAAGAGTCATCATTGGCCATTGAAGCGTGACTAGAGACCTTTTAAGAAGGTATCACTAGAAGAAATCCTAAAATTTTTAGGCATGTGATCTAAACAATCTAGGTTTAGGGACTCAATTATAGTTGGAGAATGGG
>JAOXJP010055405.1:0-15853 GCA_025762735.1 Platanus orientalis | reverse complement strand
ATTCTAAATCAACCAAACAATTGTTGGGATTTAGAATATAGTAAAAAGACATAAGGAAATATTGCAAATTTTCAGGATGTGTAGCTTATTTCGTTCTAAAATCTGACAAATTTGCTCGGATTTTGATAAAGCAAAACAAAGTATTAGGAAAACCTTAAATGGAAAGCTAATATTCCAATGGGCATTTTCCTATTTCAACCAACAATTGCTTCATTTGGATTTTTGAAGATCCATACTATTTTACTTTACTTTCCATTACTTAACTAGCAACCAAGCAGAGCCTAAAGGTCTTAATCTCCATTAAGTTCAATGAATGATGATCAATTGAATTAGCTATTGTTGGAGGAGTTTCAAGCTTTACAAAAGTTGTTTAATACATATCTATTGATATATCTTTATGTGAAGAAAAGGTCACACAACTTAGAACAAATATATTGGTAAATCCTTATTATAAGGTTGTGTTATGAGGTCAAAGACTCTTCCTTTGAGTTTAATTGAGAGTCTACATGTATTGAATCATCCAATAGCTTGAGAAGCTCTCAAGATTGTGCATCATAGTTATATTAGCCTAACAAGAAGCCTGAAAACTATTATCATCTTCTCTTCTACTGTAATCAATATTTTGCCAAAGACACCAGAAGCAAAAGTCCACCAGAGACACTGGATTAGAGCACCCATTGGAGACACGGGGTGTGGTACCTTTCTTCACCGAAGCTATTGAAGGAAGTTGACTAAGTTTATTGATTTACTCTTGTAATAGTGTTAGACTATTAATAAAAAATTAACCAAGTTTAGTAGTGAATTGTTCTAAAGTGGATGTAGGCCAGAGAACTGAACCACTATAAATTGGTGTGTTTGTATGTGACTGTGTTTATTTATGGTTTATTCCCTTTTTCTACTTAGCACACTCACTTGTAATTATCCTTGGCACCTACACCTTAATTTTATTTTTACACATATTCTGAAGTGGAACTAGTCACCTTGCTCCCACTCTAGTATAGGAAATATACAATGATAGAGCAACGTGGTGGTTAGCATTTGCTTGCTAATCTACTTAAGTCAAATTTTTTGTGTATCAACTTAAGTACATTGAAGAAGAGTTAAATTGTAAACAACTTAAAGTGAAACTAAATTGATTTACTTGCTTTTAATTCTGCACAATTTAAGTAAATCAAAGAAACATTAATAAGAAAATTTTAAATTCTATTCACCCCCCTCTAGGATTACTTGGAACCAGAATTTCAATGTATGCTCCCCTATTAGAGACAATATCATACGACTTTATAAATATAATAAAATCAACAGATCACTTTTAGTAGCTTAGTATATTTTATTCACTGTAATTAAGAGAAAAAATATAGTAGAGTTAGAACGGTTTATTGGTTTCGTTAAGGCATGTCAAATGACGTTGTCCTTAAACAATATTCGTTATCCTCAGTTCGTGATTTATGTAGTTAGGATTTCATTGGCGGTTACCTTGAGATTCAGCCACATTGTGCTTCTAAGTTCACATGCCAATAGAAACACAATCAATGGTAGTATATGTTGATTTCAACCCAATGAATGCACTGCAAAAGTCAATAAAAAAAAATATGACAAAGAAAAGAAATTGTAAACTCTTAGAAAATAGAGTAATTTGGGAAAGAAAAAAAGAAATTGTAAGCTCTTGTTTTTCTTTTCTACAGTGAAGTTAAGAAGTTTTTGTGTTTATTGTCTATCCTCCATATGTTGGGTTTCTTCATTATATAGAGCGGATCCAATGTCTCTGCTTCTAGCCATTGTAGCCTCCATTAATGTTATTCCCATTGTGCTCCTCTTCCATACAGCCCACAATCTTATGAAATTTACAATTGATTGAAAATAATAAGAATGCCTTTAATTATTTTTGTTAATAGCATATGGGCTTCTTTCCTATGGAGAAAGTGTCTTATGGATAAGACCCATTGATTCCCTTATTGACTTTTTGGAGACCTTACTTAAATGGTCACCAATGGGTCTTAGCACAATTAATACAACTCAAGCATATGCTAATAAGATAAGTATATATCTTGAATTAAAGTGTTTTATGACAACCATTATAAAAATATCATTAAAGATAATAAAACAATTACGTAAGAAAAATTGATGATGTATTTGTATGCACACCACACCCAATAACATACATATCTTAAGGGTGTGATTGGATTCACAGAATTATAATTGGCTTTGGGATTCCAATTCTATAGAATTGAAATCTGCAAAATTGAATTCGATGGATTTAGAATTCTATCATTTGGATTCATTTATATGGATAGAGTTGGAATTCAAAAATCTAAATTCCACCATTTTGGATGTACAAATATTCAGATTTCTCATTCACCCCATTTTGTTCGCTTTCTACCTGATGGGTGGCCTTGAGATTCTAAGGCCCATCACCAAGTACTCTCAACTCCTACAAGTTGGGCACCAAAGTTTTGCATTCTCCATGCTTGGGCTTCTATATGGCCTACAGTTCCTCGATTATCATTACAAAAGCATTATGTTCACTCTTGTCGGGATTTTAATGCAGTTTACCCACTATGAAGATTACTTGGGAGAGAAACCAGTTATATATATTTTTAACTCTTTCTGTAAGCTAAAATAAGCTAAAATTTCCACTAAGGGGCATTTTGGTCAATTAATAAAATAACATAGGCTTTTTGGGTACTTTGTGTGTTAAAAAACTCCTCACAATTGCTTGAGGGAGGATGCCATTTTTAGTCATTTAAATAGATCTAAAGCATAGCTAACTTGAGCTAGCTCTCCCACTTAGGAGCATTTTGGTTAATTAATAAAATAACAAAGGGCATTTTGGGTATTTTGAGTGAAAATGCTTCCTCACAATTGCTTGAGGGATTTGTGCACTTTTGTCATTTGAACAGACCAAAAGTATAGCTAACATGAGCTGGATTTTCCACTAAGGGGCTTTTTGGTCAACAAATAAAATAATGAAGGGCATTTTGGGTACTTTATGTGCTAAACAAACACTTAAGGAGGGCATTTTAGTCATTTTCTTAGGTAAGTAAAATATGAATTAAGAATTTTAGTCATTTGAGTAAACATAAAGCAGAGCTAACATGAGTTGGATTTTCCACTTAGGGGCATTTAATAAATTAATAAAGAGGGTACTTTGGATACTTTGTGTGAAAAAAACTCTTCATAGTTGCTTGATGAGGGCATTTTAGTCATTTGAATAGACCTGAAGCATAGTTAACATATGATATATCTTCTACTCAAGGGCATTTTGGTCAATTAATAACATAACAAAGGGTATTTTGTGTGTTCAAAACTCCTCACAATTTCTAGAGGGTGGAGGGCATTTTAGTCATTTGAATAGACCTAAAGTATCGATAAGGGTACATTCGTCACACACCATTTTGTAAAAAGGAATTGAAAACAACAACCTATGAGTTGTTATTTTAATTTCATTGATTTGGGGCTTCAATTCAACATTCTACTTCCTTTGGGATTTGATTTAAAGTCATTTCATTGATTTAAAAATGACCCCAAACGATGGTAATGGATTTGGGGTATCCCAAGTCCATTTCCACTATTCCAATTCTCTAAATCCAAACCCATCCTAAGAAATTCAATATTTTGAACCTCACCATTGATACGATGGATACAACAAGAGCCATATAACTGTGTATGGAATGATTCCATTTGGACGCTATTCCTTCCAAGTTTGTAGGGTCTCCATTGCTTATGGAAGAGAGCCATGTAGTGAAGGCCATTTGAATTTTTTTTCCCTATCCAGGACAAGGCAATCCACCCCCAAATAAATGACAAGGCTATAGTTTTGAAAAATCAGCCCGAGCTTATGTGTAGTTTAATTTTTCCCCCTCAATGGTTAGGTAGCGTTCGATGATCATCTTGGTTAATAGGTGAGGATCTTACATCTAAATTGTACAGAGATTCTGTCATTAATTAAATAAGGTGATTGATTACTTCTATGAGTCTAATGACGCTAATCCCAAGTAGACTTCCTTGCAAACAAAATAATTCACTCTTTTGACCCATTTGCCGCTTGCTCAAAGCTTTTCATTAGGCACCTTTTGAGTGTAAAGTAGTTCTACCCCAAAAAAATATTTAAGATATGAATGAACTTTTCTTCTCAGCATAATAGTAAATGTCTTGTCATTAATTGACTTATATCAGTAATTAGATACCCTTATACGTGGTTTGATAATCGCTTTCATTCTATGGCTTGACATGCACTATTTAAAATTTATTATACTAATAGATTTCACCTAACCCAAGCTAAGTAAGAATATTGATTGACAGGAAGAAAAGGATTTTGCCTCCAGCAAACCCAACATAGAATAACTTTAGAATCTAAAATAGTTTCCACTTAAACAGGTTCATTGTATGTTAAAAGGGCATTAGATAAAGCAAGCCACTGCTGAGTTGGATGGTGCAATTAAACCAAATTTATATTTTAAAAATCAAGGCTGCAAATGGGGTTGTGCTAGCTCGAAGCCCCAACTTGTTCGGCCCAAAATTCAAGTGGGCTGGGCTAGGGTATGTTAATTTCAGCCTGGGTCAAGTTCAGGCCTAGATTTCAAGCTGAAGTAAAATTCAGGACAAGTTTGGTTAGGCCACCATTCAGCCTGAAGCCGGGCCCGGCCCAGACTAAACTACAGTCTAAAGTGTCAATTTAGGGCCTGGCCCGAAATGTATTACATAATTAAAATAGTTTAGAAAGAATACCATATGACCATTGGATTAATTAATCCAATAGTCAAGACATAGCTTATATGATCTCTTAAAAATCTGCTAAAGTAGTGATGAATCCTGTCTAAAAACTCTAATTCCCTCACCAAAAAAAAAATCTTAACTTCCTAAACTCTAAATCTCCCGCTACTCTCTCATTGCTCATATCTCATCTTCTTGCTTTAGCTTACACTCTGACCTGACTTGCAGCCATGAGGTCTTTTTGCAATGTGATTCTCTCCAAAATTATTTCATACACAATCTGATCTTTATATCTCTCTTTTACATTCTTTTCCCTTTAGTATTCTTTCTCTGTTATCGCAAATTAGAGATGTTTTAGGTAATGCTTGAACACCAGCCTTCGCTGCTTGTTGAGCAAGCACATTGGTGGGCTGTGCTTGGAAAATGGTTTCTGATCATACTTTTTATTTCTTGAGGCAAGAGTCCTCTTATATTTATTCATTTTTTTTGTGCTTTTCTCTTTATTTTCATGGGTTACAACTTACAAGTAGTCGTACATGGGATTTTCTCTCTTAGAACCTGTCAATAGCCCCATCTTCTTTTTGGGATGGGGGGAGGGAAACAACAATTTAGGAGAAAAAACCATCTTAATCCAGCCAGTAGAATTTCTAAACCAGTTCCAAGGCACTGAATGGTAACAATAAGTAAAATGGTCCAAGGTTGAGAGTCTCAAGAAGAACATTTTCTTCCAAGAAAAAGGGAGAACGAATTTATGCAGAAAGGCCAGGGGGTTTAATAGTTTGAACCGCCCAGGCCCAATTAACTTTCATGTAGATCCAATACAATTTTGGCAGTCATTTTATAAAGAGATTAAATGACATCTCATGGCCCAAACTCAGGCTAAAGTCACCCATGGGTTGTTAAGTTTGGAAAGCCCAAATTCAGTTCGTATCTAGCCAATGAGCCAATAACTTTGGGCCAGTCCAAACTTGGCCTGAAATCCAGTTTTTAAAATTGGGTCGAGTTCGGACTGAGTGCTTTGGTTCTGGATTTTATATTTTCCTTAGATATTGATCTAAATTGTTTGTAATTGGAGCCCTAGCCACATTAAGAAGTGTAGAGATGGCCCAGTTGGTTTATGATGCCATATTAAGGTTATAATTATCCCCATCCCTAACCCCAGCTTCTCCTCCCCCCCAACCAAAAATAAATAAAGAAGACTAACAAGAGAGTAAGAAGAAGAAGAAGAAGAAGAAGAAGAAGAAGAAGAATTGAAGTAAGATTTGACTTTCCTCTTGTATTTTGTCTGTGTCCACATCAAAAGGCTTCAATGCTTCGAGAAAATGGAGATAATATTTATAGCTTAGACTTTCAATTAATGAAGAAAATTTGTAATTAAGGTAACTTTTTTAATTTCTGAGTAAAAGATAAATTTAATAGATTATAGACTATTTGGGATTTATTAAACCAAACTGAAAATACTAGTGTTTGAAATTACAAATTTATTAGATTATTATTTTTTAATTTCTTTTTTCTAACCTTTGGTTAATAAAACCTGACAAATCACAGCTCTATAAATCCGCCAATGGGATGAGACATACGAGAATGATTGAAAATCCTTAGTTCTTCCACAAATTGTGGTTCATGTTGGACCTAGACCAGCTTTCTTCTAAAATCCATTGAAACCGGTCTGATTGCCAATTTGTTTTGGTTTGTATGAAATGTAAGGATTTGCTTGGTTCAAGGAATTGGATGTTGGAATTAAGAATTGTGAATCCACCTCCTATCCAGGATTAAGTGGAGAAATTGAAATTGTGGTCCAATTCTAGGAACTGGATTTTAATCATAAGAGTTAGAAATTTACTAAAAACAAGGGGAGAGGGAAGGTGCTTTTTTGGATTGCGTAGCTTGCCGATTTAGCTCTCTCCCCTCATCTTGGTACTTCATTTGTTGGGATTAGGGATGTTAGTTTGTCTAATTTTAGGTGATTTCTATCCAAGCTTGGCCTTTCAACCTTTGGGCTGTCAAATAAATGCTTATGAAGTCTTGCCTGCTGCTCCCCTGATGATGGAACATAATAGTCTACCTCTCTCTCTCTCTAATTCTTGGTTATGAAATTCCATATAAGCAACCGAAACAAATGTTTGTGACAAAAAAGTGTAGTCTCCATAAGAAATTACCATGTAAAATCCCTTTGTCATGAATTTTCCACCAATTTCTCTTGAAGCTTTCTTTAGCATTTCTTTAAAGTTATCCTTTAAAATGTTTTCTCCCAAGATTTTCACTAACCATCTTGAATAATCACAAATTAAGTTTAATCTCACTAAAGGGCTTTCAAATCAAGCGGGTGGGATGGGGGACACACTATAATAGTTAGAGGTCTACGTGGGCTGGATTTGGGATAGGCCAAGCGAACCCTGAGGCTAGCCTCTTTATGTAATGGGCTCTGAATTCAAGCAGGAGTCCAGACCAAGGATTGATATATACAACCCAAGCTCAGCCCCAATTTTTGTGTAGGCCCGGCACACCCCACAATTCCAATAATTCTGGGGTGGGCCATAAGCCTGATGGTGAAGCCTGGCTCACCGAACAATGTTATCTTTGGTTTTTTTGCTCTCTTTTAATCTAGAAGATAAGAATTTTTTACAACATCACAGGTACTGATTAACCCATTTATTTTCATGTACAACTCATGCATTAAAAATGTTAATAACTACAAATACTTTGAGAAAGAAATAAAATATTGAGATTTTTTTTCTTCTTTTAGTAAAGAAAATGTTGACCTTTTGGGTCTAAGCCATTTAAGCATAATAACTTGCCCATCAGGTCTCGCAACCTAGGTCTGTACTAGGCCCATTCTAATCAATGGGTGAGCTTGGTATCTAGGGAATAAAGTGACTTCATTTGGAATAAAATGGGTGGGAATTTGAAATTGCATCAATCCCCTGCCCATTTCATTCCATGAGATGTCATCTGGTCTCCTGGACACCAAATCCTAGACAGAACAACTATCTTTTTTTTTTTTTTTTTTGGTTTTAACCCTATAAACCCTAGCCTTTGTCTAGGGGTGGCAATTTGTGTTGGCTGGTCGGGTTTGAGTTGTGTTGAGATAAGGGTATACAATTATATGACTCAATCCTAACCCGACTTATTTATTAATCATGTCAAAGCGGGTAGATCCACTTTGACCTGAAACACATTTACACTCAACCCTAACCCGCCTATTTCGTGTTGGGTTTGTGCCGGGTTCACGGGTTATGTGGTAATTTGTGTTGGCGGATCAAATTTGTGTCGTGCCAAGACTATGTGTCAACCTGAAGCCGACCCATTAATTAATTGTGTCAAAGTGTGTTGTCCCGCTTTGACCCAAAACACGTTTTCAATCAATCATAACCCACTTTGACCCGAAACACGTTTTCAATCAATCATAACCGGGTTCACGGGTCATGCCAAACATTGCCACCCCTACCTTTGTGTATGGTAGCTAGGGAGAGTTGACAATATGGGTGTAAAACATTTGCTCCCCCCAGAAAAGAGGTGTATTGTCACATGTTCAGGGTATGTGTGCGGATGGGACTATCGCACTCACAGGGGAGGATCCGGTCTGGGGCTGTGGCGGTTGGTTATCACCCCAATATACAATAAATAACAAGACAACAATCAACAACATGCATTAAGCACACCCTCTACCCACAAATACTAGTACAAGTAAGAGGTTTTGCCAACCCCCATAAAATACCACACATTTGAAGTACAAACATAAGTCGACTCCCCTTCATATATTTACAGACATACATGAAACATATATAAATGTCCATGCACTTCTTTTATTGATAGATTAACTGTCATTCCAGAGTCTCTGACTCTTGCTAGGACTAGCTTTTATGCCTTAGCAAGGTAATCATCCAATGCTACAGTTAGCTTGGCTGCAAGGTCCAGAAGAGGATCTGGATTAGGGACCTCTTCACTTACCTTTTCAAATTCAACAATCCATTTCACCGAGCTCCCATCAGCTTTCCCCTTAACTTGTAGTTTGGCTATAAAACTCTTGTACACATTCATGGGGTGTCCGTCGATCACCTTGAACGTGATAGACTTGTTTCCATCGTCGATTCCTTCAATCTTCTCCTTCGTCTCCAAAACAGTAGGACTCCCTCCTACAATCAAATCACCCAGAAACCAAAGTTATAGAAAGTGAACAACCTGGAGCAGAAATGGAAGAACTAATATCAAATGACTGCAATTATCTTACCTATGACATATTTCCAGAGCCGGACCGTGCCTACGCTTTTCCCATCTCCTTCAAGAACTTGGATGCTCTTGACATGTTTTGGGGCGATGCTGGGAAGGGAGGAAATATTATTCTTCACCAATCCGTAAAACTTATCAGCAGGGCACTTGATCTCTGTTTGGACCTCAAGCTTATGAATTTTGGCCATGTTTTCAAATCAAAGCAATTAATATTGAAACAAGAAACAATACTACGAGGTGGGTACGTAATGAGAAAGCTTTTGCTTTATATAGGAGAGCCATGATAACCCAATTGTGTATAAGTGCAACTTTTATGTGACTTCACATCTGAGCAGCACTTGCATGGCTCAAATCTATCCTTCTAAAGCTGTAGAAAGTGGTTTGATTCTCTTGTCATCTTACAACTGCATTGAGTGGTTTGGGAAGTTCCATTAACAGTGAGATAGTAGATATATATGTTGGCTCCTTCTATGCCACCTTGGTCCCCAAGGCTACCCAATATAATCGTGAGTGCACTTAATAATGCCTTTCTTTTCCTAAAACTGCTTTATTCTCTTACCTGAAAAGGACATTGATGTCTTAGCTCCACTGGACCACTAAGTCACTTGTTGGGGTGGCAACGGATAGGGTTGGATTAGCTACCGAAGGCAACGGCTAAGTACCCACCCAAACAGGATTCTGAATTAACAACCCAGTTATGATTTGCCAACCCTAAATTCCATAAATCATTTGTTGTGTTGTTGTTGTTGTTTATCATATATCAAGTTGCTACAGCCTTAATCAATTGGAGCTGCATTTTATGATGTTAGATCCCCATACTGGTAATTTGGTAAAATCCTTGTATCATATTAAATACAATGGTTATTAAAGGTGGTTACATATCAATTCATGCTTTTCAATTTGTTAACCACCTCAAGGTTGGGATATATTCCAAGTACATCCATTACAAAGTCTAACCTTCCATTGAGTTTTTCAATTAGGACTGCACAGTGAGTTGGGCCCGGGCCAAGGCGCGTCTAGAATATGATCTCAATATATAGGCTGAGCCAGCAGGACTCAGTTTTTGGGTCTCAGGTTGAGCTCAAGTTGGGTGTCAATGAGCTGAGATGATCAGGCTCACTCGGCTCACCAAAAGGTCCAAAACCCAAAAATGAATTTTTTGAAATAGGCCCAACAGCCTAGTGGCCCATTAGCCTTGAAATAGGCCCGTTAGCCCAAGCTATATTTGTTGAAACAGGCCCAACAACCCAAGCTATAGTTTGTTTAAACAGAAACAGGCCCAATGGCCCATTAGTGCAAACTATAGCCTGTTGAAACTCCATTAGCCCAAACTAAGGTTTGTTGAAATGGGCCAAAAAGTCCACTAATGGTCTAATGATCTTGTTTAAAATGGGATTTAGAGGATTGAGAGAGAGAGAGAGAGCTGAGTTTTTAATGAGCTAAGCTTGGCTTAGGCTCGTTTAGGAAACGAGCTCAACTATATCAACTCAAGGCTCAGGCTCAGCTTGGTGAGCTTTAAACAAGTCTCAAGCTTGGCTCATACAAGGCGAGCTCTGATAGCCCTAATGAGAGGTCTCTCTTTTTACAAGCTTGAAGGAAGCAATTTTTCTATGATCAAAATCGGTGTGAGAAATGCATAGGGTGCACCACAAATTGACACGTTGAATTGAACATCTTTTTTTACACTTTTAACCTGCTAGTGGTGTGGTTACACATTGATAGCATAAGATTTGTTCCCAGGCTTGAAATGAAGCCTTTTTTTCTTGACTGTTGGATTCTCAAAAAGGTTCAATGGCAGAATTTTGTAAGATGGGAAGAGAGAATGGAATTCTTCTTGAAACAACTCATAATTAAGTATGTACTGAACCTCCATCATATCCTGCTATTGCTGGAGAAATAGAACAGATTGAAGAACATCAAACAAATGATGATAGTGCATGCCGTCATTATATTTTGAAATCACTACTATACAATTTTTTTGATAAATTCTCCAAGAAACCAAGACTACAAGAGAATTATAGGAAGCCCTAAGGACAATCTACTAGGGAGAAGAAGCTAGAAATGAGAAGTTTCAAGTGCAAAATTACATAGAATTCAAGATGGTTGATAGAGAGTCAATTCCTGAATAAGCACAAGAATTGCAAAAGATTGTTGACTTAATTGTTTATGTTGGAATGCTGGTGGATTCTACTCTCTATGTTAATGTGATAATCTCCATGATGGCCCAATCTTGGAAAAATCATAGGACAAAGTTTACATCATAAAAAAGAAGACTTGTTGATGCATCATCTTCTAGTTAAAGACTTGTCTAGAAACAAAAACAAGAAAGAGAAGCTAACTACGAAGGATCATGGGGTTAAAGTCAAATTTAGCAACAAATTGATCCAAATAAGGAAAGGATTCAAGAAGCATTGCAAGGGTGAAAAGTAATCCGTCAATAAAGTAATGGGCCAATTCAATTGTTATACCTATGGAAAGCTAGGACACTTGGTTTGCGATTATCGTAGAAAAAAATAATGCCAATCAAAGAAGAACTAATGAAAGTAGATCGCACAAGACAAGAAGCTGGTCGCTGTTGTCACTAAGGTCAGCATGTTAGGGGAGATGTAGATTGGTGTTACAAGTCACATTTGCAGTGATGGAAACTTATTCATCTCTTATAAAATTGTAGGAGAAGGAATGAGTAGTTTTGGAAAATTCTTCCTCCTCTAAGATGGTGGGTAATGGATCAATGGAATTGAACTTCATCTCTGGTATGCCTGCAATTCTACAAGAAGTTTTACATCCCCACACATGAAGAATCTTGTCTCTGGGTCTTTTTTGAGCAAGTTTGGATTCAAGAGGTATTTGAATCTAATAAAATTTATACTGACCAAGAATGATATGTTAGTAGGCAAAGGTTTTTCCTATGCTTATTTGTTTAAGTAATATATAACACGGTAGATTCAAACATGATAATTATAAGAAACTCAAGATATGGGAGATCTGAAATTAATTGCTAAACTTGGTGATTTATCAAATGATAAATGTATCACATGTAACCAATGTAAAATTACATGTACCTCATTTGAGAGTGTCGAAAGATTATCTAGCATATTAGATCTGGTATACAATAATATTTATAAGATGATTGACAATTTACTTTCTTGAGGAGAAAAAAGTATTTCATAATCTTTATTGATGATGTATCCAAATATATTTATTTGTATCTAGTAAGGACAAAAGATGGAGTATTTGAGAAGTTCAAGTCTTATAGGGAAAATATTGAAAGCTCCTAAAACTCAAAAATTTAGATCCTGAGATTTGATCAAAGAGGTGAATACATAGATGGATTTACCAAGTTTTGTGAAGACAATCGAATCAAAAGAGAGATGCCAATGTCTTGCACTTTGTAGCAAAGCAAAGTATTTGAAAGAAAGAAATGTACAATGATGACAAGTTTAGGCACGTGCAAGTTTATAGGGAGAAACATTGTTGGAATCATGCCACATATTGAATTGAGTTCCTCAGGAGACACTGAATATTACTTTGTATGAGATAAGAAAAAGAAGGAAACAAACCTTGCGTTATTTTAAGATTTTGGGATATTTTGTTCATGTTAAATTATCAAAAGAGCATATATACCTCCAAGGTTGAATCAAGAGGAATTGATTACACAGTATTGGATACTCAATGCAATATAAGGTTTAAAGATTCCTTAATCTAGAGACACTTAGCCCACATGTTATTGTTGAGTTCATAAATGTTGAATTCTTTTAATATATATTTTTATTAAAGAAAAGTTAAAAAATAGTGGGGGTAGAAAAACTTGTATCCAATAAAATGAGAAAGTTTGAGATTTCAGAGAATGCAAAACCTGAGAAGAGGGCTAAAGGAAGCTTTGGTTATGACTATTTTGTGTGTTTAGTAGAAAGAGATTCATTATCTTACCAAAGCCATGTTATCACATGACATAATCTTCTAGAGTGAAGCGATAGATGATGAGATGCAATCAATCCTATCTAGAAATACATAGCTTCTAGTGAATCTTCTTCAAGGGTGTAAAGCATTTAGATGTAGGTGGGTTCTTAGAAAAAACTCAAACTTGATGACTAAGTAGAGAAATTCAAACCCCATCTTAGTTGCAAAAGCATACTATAAAAAGAAATATTTTGACTACTTCGATGCATATGCCTCTATAACAAGAATACCAACCATCAAGATGTTAATAGCAGCGGTTGCAATAAAAAATATAGTCATACATCATATGAATGTAGAAACTGCCTTCTTGAATGGCTAGAAAAAAAAAAAAAAAATTAATGCCTTTTTCATCTTTTTATTTTTTATTTTCTAAGCTTAGCGTTGGCCTTTCTCAACCATGTTGTTACTGCCTATCATCAACCCAAACTTGGTCAGATCCAAGACAACTAATTAAGATGTTTTTTAGTTAAAAAGCAACAAAGGGAAACCCAAAACCCCTCCTTTTTTTTTTTTTTTTGTCTTTTTCTCAGGTTGTGTTTCATTCAACTTTCGCGTGTGCCATCATCTGAGGTTAGCCAATCCATTGCCACCTCCCCTCACTCAGCTAGTTGTTAAATAGAAACTTTAGGTCCCAAGTTTACTTGAAATTGAGTCAAGTGAAATTGTTTCGGTTAAGTTCTCTATGGACTCAGGTTCTAAAACAATATGAGAGAGAAGATACTACAAGGTGGAGCTTTATTTTCATAAAACATTTTACAAGAGACTCATTACAACTAGGTGGACCTTAAGTCTCATAACTGATACAAGCAAACAGTTGATACGAAGCTTTTCCTAACCCCATTACTTACTGCAAACATAGAATATTTATGCAACCAAACACCGATACACACTTACACTCTTACACCTATGCTCCACATCTTTCATTGGATGTAACCTCAACTGGGTTACGACTCGTGTCTTTTTATTCCTTCATAAGATGAGCATCAAACTCTTTAGTGAACTTGGAAATGAAGTCCATATAGTGATGTGGATCGCGAGTCTCCCCTTCTGCTTTCTTATAGTCCAGAGTCCACTTCACATAGCTCTTGCCATCCTTTGTAAAAGCTTGCAATTTGCACCTGAATAGATCGTAATACTTGGCCAGATCACCACTGTAGAAGCTCTTAGTAAGTAGCATGTTTTCCTCGTCGATGGCTTCGATTGTCTGTGTCACAGTCATCACAGTAGGCGGCTCTGTAATCCATAATCCCCAAAGCCAATCATTAGAAATTGTGATCACTCATTGTATTTATTATTGTCTATTTAGTTTATTGGCTTCGATTTTCATATATGTTGGGATGCCATCCATACGAATTATATGAATTAAGGAGTCCAACACTTCATTTAGACACATCAAAAACACATCTCATCTCTGTTTTATGAAAAACGTGTCTTCCTGTTTTATGTTTCTCTCTCATATAACAGTGTTTTGAGTGTTATTCAAGTGTTTCAAGGGTTGGTATTCAGTGTTACAATCTATTTGTTATCAACACAACCAAAGGTTTAGTCCATCTTATCATATCATAGAGATAGATTTGCTGATTCATCGGAATCTCCGATTTCTTGAAAAAGAAAAATATCGAGTAGGAGACGAAAATCTTAAAGGACAATTTGATGACCTGATAAAAAATACTCTTCACGGAATAAGTCTTCATATTTCATAAAAAAGCATAAGCATATAAAACCTAGTAGAAATGTGCCTTTGCTATTTTATTTTATTTTTCTAAGAAGAAAAAATGAAACAAGAATAAAACATATGGTAACAATCCGTTTGGTGCAACCCACTAAAGTTTTTTTTTTTTTTTTTTATTCTGTAAGTTGAATCTTTCTTACCTAAGATATACTCCCAGGCCACGACGGAACCCACACTCTTGCCATCCCCGCTAATTACTTTGGTGCTCCTGAACATGTGTGGGATAACCTTGGGCAAGAGGGTAACATGGTCTGCATAAATGTTAAAGAACTTAGCTGCAGGGCATTTGATCTGAAATTCCATTGTAAGCGTACCATCAGCGGCCATGCTTTAATAATACTTGTGAAAGGCAAACTGAGAAGAACAAACACTGGTTAGGAGTAATGAGGAGGTGGGGATGGAAGAGAAGTGAGTTACTAATTTATAGATGAGAGAAATAGGATGGCCCCCACTAAGGAGTTGTCAAGAAAAAAGTATTCTAATGGCAAATAGGAGGATAATAATTTTGTACTCAAAAAACGCCAAGGATCTTCTCTATTCAAAGAAATTTTTTTGGATTGCCAACGTCTAACACGTGGCAAATAATAAAAATGGTTAAGCTTGATTAATTATCACAGTTAAGAATGGGACCCTCATAGCAAAATTACCTACACGATTTTGTCACTGTATTCCGCCGGCTTTTCTGTTTACGTCAATTGGAATTGTCCCCATTTCCCCTGATGGGATTTGGTACAACCAACCTTGTGCGACCTAGGTCGGTATGGCACAAGGGGTGGGCACATCAGTGCCAAAAAAGTAGTTTATACTTTTTAGGGGGATGCTTTTCACTTTTCAGCATTGATGTGTTAGCCCCTTATGCCATTCTGACCTAACTTCTATTAACTTTATTTAAGTATTTCACCATTCCAATGAGGGACTTAGGGTTTTAAAGAGTTATCGAGAGATTATTGTTCTTGAAGGAAATCCTCCTTAACATTCTTATAAAAAATCAAATTCCTGGTAAAGATTATTATTTATCAGGCTCGGGCTCTCATATATTGTTTTGGATTCTTAATTATAGCTATCATTTTCAACAAGCATGACTGCTGCAATTGAATTGCTTAAAGGCTACGCATAGTGGGTTCGTGGGCGCCCTGAAACTGGCTTGGCTTCTGTGAGCACAGAATCTGTGCATAATGCATGTTGGGGGTTGAGAACACTCATTTCAGCATTGAAAAG
>JAOXJP010055394.1:0-15853 GCA_025762735.1 Platanus orientalis | reverse complement strand
GATATTGGGTGGTCTCCCAAGTGGCTGTGGGCCTTCTCCTTTCTCCAAGGGAGACACTTCTCCCATAGGCTCTCCTCTATCTCTTCATGGGTTGTAGCACACTAAGTTGCACTCGTCTAAGTTGCACTCGTGAGTATCCACCTCACCCTTCCTTTTTCTTCCATCATCTTCTCTATCTTCTCAACCTCTCTTTCCCATCTTACTGGTTACTGGTTTCTGGTTTTTGTATGTTCTTCAAATTTAAAGTGAGACTAATATTTATACAATTTTATACATCAAAACTCATCAGATTCACTTGATATTTTAATTGAAGAACCTGATGTGGACATTGGATGACACGTGGACCCACATGGGCCATGGTGGGTCCATGCGAGAGGACACATGGAGGAACATCATTGGGACATATGATTGAGTCTTTTTAGAGTTATGTTACTATTTTACTTAATGTTTTATGAGATAATAGAGTTTAGGACCTAAGTGGTATTTTAATTTTTGTTTTTTGGGTATTTTTGTAATAAGGCATTATTGCCAATGGTATTTTAGCAATTTTAGTGAATCAACAAGTCAAAGTGAGGCCAGTGCTAGTCGAAATCCTATAGAAGGGCTTGATTTTGACATTTTTGTTTTTAGAAAGTCAAGGTTTTAGTAGTTTTGAGTTTAGGAAAGTCTTAGGTAACAAGTAAACTCGTAGTTTAGGAGTTTCTAATATGAGTTTCTTGCTATTTTCTTAAGTTTGTGAGCTTATATACAGATCTGGACGTTTTTGTATTAGTATCATGGAAATTAATAAAAATTTTGGATAGTTTTGCTCCCATAAGGAGTGCTTCTCCTTTTTCTTCAAGTCTTATACCTTAACTTGAAATCCTTATAGGGATTACTTGGATCATGAGATAGGGATTACTCCAAAAGTATTTATATTCTCTTCTCTTTCTTTATTGTTGTTGTTCTTCTTCTTCTTCTTTTCCGTTCTTCTTTTTTTTCTTTCTTATTTTTCTTTCTTGTTCTTTAGTGTTCTCCATTTTTTTGGTTTCTTGAATTAAGTGTGTACAGCTTGAGTTTTTACATAATTTCATATAATTAGAAATCTCGGAATAACCTGAAATTTGGTATACATACTCCTCATGTACGTCAAAATCACCCTATCAAATTTCAGAATTTTTTGACAAATAACCAGAGGTATTTTGGTAATTTTGGGTTTTTGCTTGAAAATTACATAATTACCCTTTTAGGTTTCTTTCTCCGCCTTTTCTTGTTTCAATTCTTCTAAACCCCTCTAACCAAGTTTCTTCTATTTTCACTATATATTGATTACTTAAAATGTTCTTAAAGTTCAATTCTTGGTTCTTTAACCTTATTCTTGTTTTCGTTACATAACTTGGGTTTCATTGAAATTCTTGGATATCATTCTACATCAACTTTGGTATCATCTCCATTATGTTGGTATTAGGGCTTTTGTACTGCATTAGAACCCTTACGCACATCAAAAAATATATTGAAAGTTTCAAAATTTTCTAGCACACGACAGGGGTATTTTGATAATTTTATGGGTTTTGCCCGAAAATTCCAAAATTGCCCTCTGGGCTTCTTTGTCACTCTTATTTCTTATGTTTTTGTGTTCTAATCCACCCTAACTTCTTTTCTTAAATTCTATTATTAGTTTTCTCATATTTTGTGGCTACTTAGAAGTGATTAAAATTCAAAATCTTGGTTTATTTTGCTTCCACTTTAATTTTAGGCAATTACTTGAGGGCCTTGAAATATCCTATATCAATTTTGGTATTTCTCCACTATGCTATATCAAATTTAGTATTAGAGCCAGGTTTTTCAGCTAATTTTATCTAGTTGAGTCCTAGGAATGATGTAGGTTAGAACTAAATTTGAACTCCCCACTGGGTGGTTGTTTAGAGTTCTAATTAATGACCGTTTTGAAGAGCACTTGATCCATACAAATGTAGCAAAGAGAATCCAACATGAACAAGATCAAATATATTGTGGCTACATTGGTTACAATGAGGATGGTTTTGTTCTTTAATTCACCATAGGACAATATGGAGATAATGAGTACAAGATTTCATCGAAAATATCGTAGAATGATCTTAGGAAAATCATGGATTGTGGAAATACGTGCAACTTCTGATGTGGAGACATGTCTCTTAAAGCCCATTAGTTGTGATCAATGGTATGATCTTAAAACCCTATCACAGCAACCTATTCTAAATGAACCATCAAGTCCAGAAGAACTTACACCAGAGGATTCTTCTTTGAAAGTAGAGTTCCCCAAGGTCCTTGAACCATCATCTGAAGAGAAAGTGCATCATGAAGATACTCATGACGACAAGATGCAGCCCAAGGAAGAAATTGCGTCACAAGTTGATCATGTGATGCCCTCTT
This sequence comes from Platanus orientalis, assembly GCA_025762735.1. Classification (NCBI taxonomy): domain Eukaryota; kingdom Viridiplantae; phylum Streptophyta; class Magnoliopsida; order Proteales; family Platanaceae; genus Platanus; species Platanus orientalis. Next base: position 13,462 of record JAOXJP010055394.1, on the reverse strand, counting down.
CTAAGATGCCGCTGATGTTGCTTCCTCTATAAGTTGAATACCATCAATATGAAGTGTTTATCCTCATATTTGAGATGTCTACTTCAGCAAGTTCATAGCCGAACTTCTTTAAACACGGGGAGTATGATGCGGGAGCATATAGTGTGGAGAAGAAGAAATTGGAAGACCACGGATAGTCCTCCATGTGTGTCCAATAGTTTAGATTTTTATTTTCTGTTTAAAATTTTTTTTTAATGTAATAAGGCCAATATTGCCAATGTTTGTTGGGTTTTTTATAAAGAGTAATCACGTCACTTACCTTTAGCCCAGTTTTTCCAAAGTCAAAACTTTCCCTTTTGGCTTGATTTTGGTGTCATTAGAGAGGTTATTCAATTACCTTTCTAACGAAACCATAATTGCACAAATCTGAGGTGATTTGAGAAAGTTATGACCAAATTACTAAAGGGGTATCAATGAGTGACGAGAATAGTATTTTAGAAGGTTGTGTTTCAAAAAGTCTGAAGTTTTGGTAGTTTAAAATATACGAAAGTGTGGTGTTTAGCAAGTTCTAAGTTTGAGTATGTCTTAGACAACAAGTATGAAGTTTTTATTTAAGATGGTACCAGAGTAGGTTTTAGGTTGCGAGTTCAAATCCCCCTGTGGATGCAAATATTCTCCCGGGCCTTGCACCTAGTTCCCTCACATTAATTGTACAGGAGTGTCCTTCATGAGGGGGAGTGTTGAAATATAATAAGTATATTAACTTATCCCTCTCTTATTTTTTGAGAAGTAAAGAGATCATTTATTAAAATATAAGAGAAAAGAGCAAAGGCTTACATAAGAGGGGAATCACCGGGTAGGTGATTACCACCTACAACAAAGAAAAGAAGAAAAAAAATAGACCCCACAAGACTCACTAATGGTTAGGATTCCACCTTCTAAATATCAACCCACTCCTTCTCATCAAAGGAACCAACTACCGAAATCCATTCAAAAAGCAGATTATATATATAAAGTCTCAACTCCCCCAAACTTCAGGATTTGCCCTAAAAAATTCTATTGTTTCTCTCCTTCCATAAACCCCAACAAATAGCCCCCGGTAGTGCATGCTAAATACCTTGATAGAAAGTACCAATATCGTGCACCTCCCACCCTTAAATCAAATTGTTAAAAGACAATGAAAAGATCCAAGCAGATTGAAAATGAGAAAGAAAAAAATACCACATTCTTTTCGCCAAAAGACAATGGATAAATAGATGATCTACCGTTTCCTCATTTTCCATGCATAAGATGCATCTATTGGCTAAATGTCAACCCCTACTTTGCAGATAATTGAGGGTTAGAATTGTATCCAGGTAACAGGTCCAAATGAAGAATGTGACTAAATGGGATGAGCGAAATCCAAATGCCTTTATGGAAAACACTGATCTTGGAATATTCGCTAGTTCAATATAGAATGATTTAAAAGTGAAACGCCCCTTTTGATTCAATTTCCATATCCATCTATCACTTAAGTTATCGCTTCAAATTTCCCAAAATTCCCAATAAGTTAAGTATTTCCCCAACCTCCCAATCATTTGGATTTCTCCTCAATCTCGGGATCCAAATTCTTTTGTTTTCATCATAACATTCATACACCAAAGAATATTGGTTCATTGCCAGTCAATGAATATTAGGACCATATCTCCATTAATAGGGTACCCCAACCCAAACATCCTTCCAAAATTTGATATATCTCCAAAAGACCTCACTTCTAGCTAGAATGGATTTCCAAATTCCACAACCATGCCTACCCCTAACCTCCTTAGATTCTCATACTGATTTCTCTCCAAATCTAGCTTCACTACCCGACGCCACAAACTATCTTGATCCGATCCAAATCTTCATAACCATCTAGCCAACAAAGCCATGTTGCGAGTTCGAATCCTTCGAATTCCTAGACCACCCAAGGAAATAGGTTTACAACAAGTGTTCCAATCCACCAAATGTTATTTATGATGATCAACTCCATGCCAAAGAAACTGCCTAAACATGGATTCCATTTTGTTTGCCACCGATACTGGGATAGTAAACAACGATAAAAAGTAATTTGGTATAGTAGCCAAAGTAGCTTTAATCAATGTTAACCGACCACCTTTTGATAATAGATGGGCTTTCCACAAATCTAGTCTAGAAGAAATCTTTTCGATAACTAGCTCCCACAAGATCTTTGATTTATTGCTTGCACCCAATAAGAGGCCAAGATAGGTTGCCAGTAGATTACCAATTTTACAGCCTAAGATCCAAACCAAGCTCTCAATATCACACTCAACACCCACTTGAAATAATTCACTTTTTGTCAAATTAATCTTTAAACCTGAAACCACCTCAAAGCAAGAGACGATACAACAAAGATATGCCACTTGTCTTATATTCGCATCACAAAATATCATTGTATCATCCACAATTTTTTTTTTTTTTTTTATCGATAAAGAAGTACAACAACAGAAAAACAAACACAAAGAAACAAACAAAAACAAAGGGGAACCTTAGCTGAAGATCAACCTATCCCAATCAAAGACAAGATCATGATACTTAACCCCTTGGAGCTCGGGAAGGCGGTAGGTCCAGCTGAATAATAGGGAAAAGAAACTCTCAGGGAGCTTCAAGTTTGCAACTTTTCCTTTTTCAAAAGCTCTGGCATTCCTTTCTGACCATAAAGCCTAACAAACCACAATCGGAACAGACTTCCAAAGAAGCTTCCCCATTCGAGAAAAACCATCCAAAGAAACTACACTCCAAAACTCCCGCAAGGCCTCCATAGATCTAGGGCACACCCAAACATGATTAAATCTCCGCTGAAAAAAACTCCCAAGACTGTGAGGATATGGGACAGTTGATGAAAAGATGGTCTATTGTCTCTTCATTAAATTCGCATAGAAAACACCTATTGGCCAGCTTGAAGCTTATCAACCGTGAGAACCTTCTTAAGGGTCACCAGCCATAACAGAAAACCAGCCTTTATAGGCATCTTAGTCTTCCAAATAGACTTCCATTGGCTGAAAGGGGATGAGACCTCCAATCTGGACTGTTAAGCGCTACTGACAGCTACTGACAGAGAAGACACCCTCCTTATTCCAGGCCCAAACTCGGAAGTCAGACTCCCCTTCCATTCCAAAACTGACCTGATCAATACGATGAAGAAGAGCAATCATATGGGCTATTTCCCAGTCATTTAGTGGGCGGCACAGTTTCAAATTCCAAGCATATCTATCTGCCAAACCACTCCTATGAGATAGCACTAATCCATCTTTATCCCTAGCGAAAGCAAATAAGGTAAGGAACTCAACCTCCAAAGAGGCAAACCCAGCCCATATGTCTTTCCAGAAGCGAATGGAGGAGCCATCATCCAGCCGGAATTGAATCTGCTTGAGAAACCAATCCATCCTCTTCAAAATCCCTCTCCAAACACTGACACCATAGGGGCTAGAGATAGGGCAGCTATTCGAATCCATGGAATCAGTCCCATATTTGGCCGCCACGACCCTCCTCCATAACGCCACTTTTTCAACACCAAACCTCCAAAGCCATTTAGCAAGGAGGGCATCATTCATAATTTTCAGAGAAGGATAACCCAATCCACCCATGTGCAAAGGTGTACAAATCTGCTTCACCAGAGGGAATTTGAAAGAACCATCAAAAGCATCCCAAAGGAAATTTCTATGGGCAGCATCAATACGAGACACAATTGATCCAGGCATGGAAAATAACGAAAGGAGGTATAAGAGAATGCTTGAAAGGACACTTTTGATCAGTGTCATCTTCCCACCTTTGGACAAGTATTTACCTTTCCAAGATGCGAGCTTTCTCTTCACCCTTTCTACTACTAGCTCCCACAACATAGAGGATTACTTGGCACCCAGAGGTAGGCCCAAAAAGGAGCAAGGGAGATGATCTATCTAGCAATCCAAAAGAGAGGCAAGCGCATCAATGTTAGGGACCGGACCACCTACTCCAAAAAATTCTAGATTTGTGAAGGTTCAATTTGAGCCCCGATACAACTTCAAAGATGAGAAGTAGACCCCACAAAGTTCGAATCTAATCCTCCACCGCCTGAATAAAGAAAAGGGCACCATCTGCATATTGAATTATGGAAATCATGGGGCCAGAAGAGTCTATATGGCAACTCTGGATGAGATTCAAACCTTTAGCCTTTAGAATCAGCCGACATAAAGCCTCCATAACCACATTAAAGATGAAAGGCGATAGAGGATCCCCCTATCTGATACCTCTGCTGCTCTTGAAAAAGCCCTCCAGATATCCATTGATCATAATAGAGAAAGAAGCAAAAGACATGCATACTTTAACCCAATTGCACTAGGTCCTACTGAAACCCATTTTGAGAAGAATATCTTCCACAAAATTCCAATGGGCATGGTCATAAGCCTTCTGCATATCTACCTGAACAACCACTCCCTGGTGTTTATCCTTTATCCATGCGTCTATACACTCATTAGCAATGAAAGAACAATCTAAGATTTGTCTTCCCCTAACAAAGGCATTCTGATTAGCAGAGGTAACCAACCCCATGACTTCTTCCATTCTCCTAGCCAAGGTCTTCAAGAGAATTTTATAAAAACTACCCAATAGACTTATGGGTATGAAATCTTTCATATCTACCGCAACAGGTCTTCTTGGAACCAAAGTGATAAAAGTAGAACTAAGACTTCGACATAGAGATGCCTTGTTATGAAATTCTACCATTGCTCTCATAACATAAGGACCAACCACTGGCCAAAAATCCTTGAAGAACTTTATCGGAAATCTGTATGGGCCAGGTGCTTTATCTTCAGGAAGGCTTTTTACAGTCGAAAGGACTTCCTCCTCCGAGAACGGACACACCAACCAAGCTGCCTTCTCTTCCGTAATACAGCTGAATTCCACTCCCTCCGTCTACAACCTTTGAGGAAAAGCTTCAAAAAAAAGGGATTGGTAGAAAAGAGCGATTTCCTATCTGACAGCCTTCTTCTCTGTGACCCACCTACCATTCATTGTTATGTTATAAATGGAATTGATTTTCGACCTCATAGACGCCATTTTATGAACGAAAACAGTGTTAAGAGTTTCCTTTTTTAACCAAGAAATCCTCGATTTTTGGCACTAGGATTTCTCTTCCATCTTCAAGCAAGATAAATATTCCTTCTTGAGCTCTTCTCTCTATGCTCTCTCTAAAGAATTGAGATTATGAGCTTGTTCCAGAGCATCCTAGCAAGCAATTTTTTCAAGGCAAGCAGCCATTTTGACCTCTAATCTCCCAAAAGATTCCTTGTTCTACTTCTTTATGAGGTCTGTCAATGCCTTCAATTTCTGATCCAACATAGTTGGCGGACCCCTCAAAGGCCATACTCTCCCACCAATTGACCACCTGCTCTTTGAAACCTTCCACCTCCAGCCACATCACTTCAAATTTGAAAGGGGATGGCCCAAAGTCATGCACCTCATGTTGTAAAAGGATCAGACAATGGTCTAAAGACGTTTTCAGGATAGCCATCTGAGTTGCATTGCTGAAGTGATCTGCTCATTCAGGAGAGACTAGAAAGCGATCAATACAACTCATAACCGGCGAGATTTGGTTGCTTGACCCAGTAAAAGAGGCTCCTCTCAACGGAGGATCAATCAGGCCTTGAGAGCTAATAAACTCCGAAAAGTTCTTCATATGGTGCGAATGGTAGTGCCTTCCTTTCTTTTCCAAAGGGAATCTAACCATGTTGAAGTCTCCACCCAAACACCACGGGCCTTGCCATTGCCCTCTCCCCTCCCGAAGGTCCTCAAGGAAATGGGCTTTGCGCTCACCATCAATGGGACCATAGACCCCTGCAAAACACCATTCAAAGGAATCTACTTTAGATCTGCATTTCATTGCCACTAAAAAGGAGCCAATCCTAAACTCCAAGACCTCAATCTTGACTTTATTCTACCCAACAAGGATGCCCCCCGCTGCATTAACTGCATTGAGATGAATGTAATCCCAACTTCTGCGACCCCAAATGTCCTTAGCATCAGCCATATTGAAAGATGACATCTTTGTCTCCTGCAACACTATGATATCAACCTTCCACCTAAGACAAATATCCTTCACACACCTCCTCCGATCCTCTCCCCCGAGGCCCCTAACATTCCAAGCTATTATCGAGAGTCTCATGACCATCGCAAGTTAAAGACAGACTCCTGCTCCTATTAGAGTCTCTGCGCAGTACCCTGCTCCTACCTCCTGAATTGCTTCCATCATAATTGACTGAAGAAAGCAATCCATTCAATTCTCTGACCTTCCAATTTCGGGTCTCACCTGGTGACACCCGACCACTTATTTTGGAAAACGCTTGATGCCTTCTTTCAATTTCTTTGAATAATACCTCAACTTGGTATTCAATACTAGTAAAAGAAACCCCCATCTTCTTACTGAGCTCCAGGACTTTTCTAATAACCCAATCAGAGGGGGTTGGCAGAGGTGGGAGCATTAGGCAAGGTTCTGCATAGGACAAGACATCATCGTCCCACCCAATCCCATCAAAACCATACGCTACTTCAATAATACTATCGCCGATCTCCGAGACTTGAGATACGCCCTCATCCCCTTTAAAATCCACACGCTCCACCCATGGAGCAGAAACAGAGGCGATGAAAGCTTTTCCATGAGTTCTATGGGAGGGATCCGAAGAGGCAAAAGCGTCAAGGCTAGGAGGACTCCACACCACCATCTCCCCTCCACCTGGGGACTTTGCACCTAACGAGCAACCTACCTCTTTAATCATAGGAAAGAGACCCTCATCCTCTTACTCAGATTCTGACAACTTAGTTGTCCGAATCCACACCTTTTTCCCTTTGTCGACCACCTCCTGACGTTCCGGAATCTTGAGATGAGGTGCCTTACCTTCTTGGATCTTGATTCCACCTTGATGAGGAAGAGAGCTCGAGTCGTTCTTCGTCGTCTTAAAGGTCGCCGCCTTGCGGAGCTTGGGAAAGGTAATTTCTTTCGTTGAGATCCACGAAAGGAAGCCATACTCCTTTTATTACCTTTTATGGGTTTGGGCCCATAAGATTGAAGTCCATATTTGCCATTGAATTTAGGCCCAATACCACCTAGGTCTCGAGAACCTCGTCGATAGTTCGACTTTAGCCCAACTCGAGAAGGCTCAGGAAATTGAGGTCAGTTCATAGACAAGCCCGGTTTAGACATCAAAGACCAGGCCGGATTTTCATTTAACATTTTAACCTGTCTCAGCTCCACGCACTCATCATCTAACTTCCCCTTATTCCCGCCTCTTCTCCCTTTGCCCCTCTGCGCCTGCCTACCGTACCTCTTTTTTTTTTCCCACTACTACCCAATCGTCTGAACCACTACTCCTCATTCCACGATCACCTGGACGTTGATTTGGCTGTATTGGGGATGCTCCATGTGCAACGTATTGTGCACTCATAGGGCTAGGCTTCTGCACCTTTTCCTATCTCTGCCTCCCAACCAAAATCAAGATACAACCCTTCCTCCGATTAGGACCAGACGGAATACCAAAAAAATTTCTCTGAAAACCGCCTTCTAACTTCCTTGATTTCCTGATCACAGTAGGATGGCTCCTACTATTACACCCATTTTCCAAGTTAACAATCGCCAGCAGCTCCTCCTTCCACACTTGAAGACGAAAATCTCTAAAACCATCATTAATTAGAACTTCCTCCGACGCTGATTTCGGGGCCAGGACCAGGATGTGAGCCCATTCGATTGACGAGGACTCAGCTGCTTCAAAGCTAAGATATCCACCACAAACATCTCCAACCGATTTCAACACTGACATACTCCATAAGTGGGCAGGGAGACCAAACACTTATCCACCCCCCTTCAAATTCACCATCATAATCAGAGCATCCAGCCCTGGGGGCCCAAACGTCCAGAAGCAACTTGCAATTTCCAAACTCTCTACGTCCCTTCCTAAGGACCCTGTCAGCCTCCTGAGAAGAGGGGAATATGTAGAGAAATAAATAACTTGGCATACGCTTTACCCTCAGGTCTTCTGAGACATGCCACATCTTCTACCCCCAATGCTCCAGAAACTGAGAAATAGAAGTGTCTCCAACAATTCGAGAGACCAAGCAAGCTCTCATTTGGTTCATTCTCCGTATGGATTCTTCTTTATCAACCAACGTCACCCTCTGTTCCTGAGAAAACTTCATCGTTGCCTCTTTTTCTTGAGGCCAATCCCAGTTCTGCACAACCTCCGAGTATAGTTTTCTCTCAAGTCTAGGGTTTTGTGATTGTTGTTGATCTCTTAAGGTCCCAGACATGGCCAACTTCGGTTTTACGACCATTCTGGGTCTCCCTGTCACCATACTGGTGCTTTCGATGGATTCTCTCCTCATTCCAATTAGAAGTTGGTTAGGGGATAAAACTCATATCATCCGCAAATTGAAGGTGAGATATCATAATTTCCCCCGATCCCACACAAAAACTTGAAATAAAATCCATCTCCACCCTTTTGATCATTCTGCTCAAAACTTCAGATATAATTAGAAACAAAAATGGAGATAACGGATCTCCCTATCAAAGGGCCCTTTAACTATTGAAAAATCCTGCCGGACTTCCATTAATTAGTATAGAAAAGGAAGAAGAAGATAAGCAAAAAATGATCAAACCGCTCCATTTAGCTCCAAAACCCATCCTCGTCGAAAGGTAATCCAAAAATCTCCAATTCATATGATCATATATTTTTTCAAGGTCCAATTTACAAATAATCCCACTTTTACCGGAGCATTGCCTGTCTTCAATACATTCATTCGCAATTAGAACCCCATCAAGAATTTGTCTTTCATCAATAAATGCACCTTGGGGATAAGATATAGTATCCTTCATTACCATTTTCAGATGGAGAGCCAAGATTTTGAATATGATCGTATAAACACTACTCAATAAACTAATAGGACGATAGTCCTGCATCATCTAAACCCCCTTTTTTTTGGAATCAAAGAAATGAAATTATTATTGAGATGTTCATAAAATTCCTCCAAATAATAAAATTCCTCCATGACTTTCAATAAATCATCTTTAATGATCTCCCAATGTTTTTAAAAGAATGAAATGGTAAAGCCATCCGGCCCCGGAGATTTATCTCCTTTCCTGCTCATAATGGAAGAATATACTTCTTCAGAAAATGATCTTTCCACCCATCTTTTTTCCACCTCCGAAATTCTATCAAATTCCATACCATCATGCAGGTGTCTCAATGGAACTTCTTCCTTAAACAAGTTCATGTAATATAGTTCTGCCTCCTTTCTAATCTCGCCCAAATTTTGAGACCACCCTCCATTGATCCAAAGGCCATTAATAACATTCGAATTCTATGATGTGAGGCTACCTTGTGAAAGAATTTTGAATTTCGATCCCCATCTTTCAACTAACTAATTCTAGATCTTTGTATCCAATATGTTTCCTCTTTGACCACAATGATTGCAAAGTCCTTCCGACACATTTCTCTAATCACCATTTCCTATTGTGATAGGATCCTTGATTCTTCCATTAAATCGATCTCTTTAATTTTCGCAAGGCATCTCTTACGCTCTTCTTTAAAATATCTCACTGATATTTTACTCCAAGCTTTCAACCGAAATTTCAAATTTTTAAGTTTAAGAGCAAAAATTCTACTCAGGTCACCCAAACCTTGTGCTTGATTCCAAACCTGCTTCACCAATTCCATAAAATCAGGTTCAAGAAACCAGGATTCCTCAAATTTAAAAGGGGATGGACCTCCCTTACCCCAACCAGACTCAAGTAAAATGGGGGTATGATCTGACACTGACCTCAATAATGTTGATTTTGATCTCCCAGGAAACAAGTCTTTCCATTCATTACAATATAGAAAACGGTCCAATCTACTCAGTGATGGGATATCCCTAAAGTTTGACCATGTATATTTCGCCCCCTTCCCATTCATTACAATATAAAAAAAAAGTCAAATCTACTCAGTGATGGGATATCCCTAAAGTTTGACCATGTGTATTTCGTCCCCTTCAATGGGCTATAATTAAGACACCATCTATCAATGAATTCCCCAAATTTATCCATTTTAAAATCCTTTTTGTCTTCCCCTTTTCGTTCATGAGATAAGTAAAAAAAAAAAAGGGCGGCCCAGTGCACGAGGCTCCCGCTAACGCGGGGTCTGGGGAGGGCAAGATGTACGCAGCCTTACCTCCATTCATCTACCTCGCCTTTAATTCTACATCGCACCGATATTGAAAATGCCCCTAATTCATGTTCAAGAATTTCAACCTTTTATCCATTCCAAATCAACAAAATACCTCCTGAGACACACCACGAAGGTAATGCTAACCATGCATTTGAAAATTTTCCCCAAATATCCGCAATAATTTGATCTGTCATAGCTCTAATTTTAGTCTCCTGAATTACCAAGATATCCGAACCCACTCCTGCAAGACCTTTACAAATTGACATCATTTATCCCTATTTCTCATTCCTCTACCGTTCTAAGAAATGATTTTAGGATCCATAAATTCAACAATCAGAAATCTCTTTACCCCTATGACGGAACCACCACACTGACATCACCTTAAGGTTTTAGGAGAGACGGTTAATTGCTTTATTTAAAATGGTATCAAAGCAGGTTTTAGGTTGAGTTCAGATCCCCCCGTGAACGCAAATATTCTCTCGGGCCTTGCACCTAGTTCCCCCGCATTAATTGTCCAGAGTGTCCCTCTTGAGGGGGAGTGTTGAAATATAATAAGTATATTAACTTATCCCTCTCCTTTCACCTTAGGGTTTTAGGAGAGATGGTTAATTGCTTTATTTAAGATGGTATCAGAGTAGGTTTGGTCGTGAGTTCGAATCCCAGCGAAATTGTTTTCCTAGATGTGGTATTGTGCGCATGTGTATGTGTTGTGTGGACCTGTACCTAGCTCCCCAAGTGTGTTCCCAAGAGAGAACAATGTTCCTCCTGAAGGGGGTGTTGAAGTATATTAACTTGTGTATCTCTTAATACCTTAAGGTTTTAGGAAAGTTGGTTTTACTTTCAACTTGAATTTAAATTCACAATTAGCCAAGAAATTAGATAATAGAATTTAAGAAAACAAGTTAGAATGAAAAAGATCAAAAAAAATTGAGAAAATAGAAGAAAAGAACCCGAAAGGGTATTTCTATAAATTTGGTCTTAAATTCAAAAATTACCAAAATGCCCCTCTAACGTGTCAAAAAAATCCGAAATTTTTATGGTAGTTTCTGATGTGTTCAAGGGTTTTACAATTAAATTCATGAAATTTCAATAAGATTAGATGGGTCAAACTAAAGAATTTCATAAAAATGAAGGTTTTGAACACTTCCACAGGAAATATGAGAAAAAAAGAAAAGAATAATAAAAGAAAAAAGAAGATAGTATAGAAAGAAAGAGAAAGTTAAGAAGAGACTAAGAGAGAGAAAGAATAAGAATAGATATATACCTTGAAAGAGATAGGGAGCTTGCAGTTGCATCTATGGGAAAAGAGAGAGAGAGAGATAGGGAGCCATGAATGGCATCAACCCTTGGAGAAGAAGAGATAAACCAATCCCACGGCCTACCTTGGGAACACCCAATTCAAGGGCTTTTGCTCAAATAAACATCTTTTTTTGATGATTAAAATAGACATCTTTTCTGACTTGGGCAAGGTAGGTCGTGGGCCTAGTTTATCTCTCCTTCTCCAAGGGTTGATGCCACTCATGGCTCCCCTCTTTCTTCTTCTTCTATAGGTGTAACCACAAGCTTCTTTCATTCAAGGTAAATCTTCATTCTTTTTCTTTTTCTTTTAGTTTCTTTCTAACTTTATCTTTCTTTCTATATTACTTTTTTCTCATTCTTTCTGTCATATTCTTTCTTTCTTTTTCTTTTTCTTTTTCCTTTTCTTAAAACCTCCATTAAAAAACCTTCACTTTTTTTGAAATTCTTTGATTTGACCTATCAAATCTTATTGGAATTTCATGAAATTTTAATTGTAGAACCCTGTCACATGTAAAAAATGACCATAAAAATTTGAGAATTTTCTAACGCATCAGAGGAGTATTTTGGTAATTTTTTGGATTTTCTATCCAAAATTAAAAAAATACCATTTTTGGCTCTTTTCTTCTATTTTATCATCTTTTTCTATTCTAAATCCTTCTTATATTCTTTCTATGATTTTATTTTCTGAGTTTTAAATTTTGTGGCCACTTGTTTGTTTCTAAATTCTATTCTTGATTTTTTTTTGGCTTTCGCATCCTTTATTTAAATTACTTGAGGCTTTGGAAAATTATTCTATATCAATTTTAGTATCTTCTCTCTTGTGCTGCCTCACAATGTCTGAACGTATTTAAAGGTTTGTGCTCCGCTTTGTGGTTGTTCCACCATATCCTGGCTGTCCCCTTTAACTGTCTCAACAAATTTCAGCCGTTTGCCATCTGAGATACTATGGAAATCAAAGAAAGACTTCATGCTGTTTAACCAATCCATAAACACATCCGTATTTCCTCCGCCATAAAAATTAGGCACCTCCAGGATCACATTACGTCCAATGGCCTGCTGGACAGCACCATAGGAATAATCATGGTCCTCTGCAAAATCTTGCCTAGGTCTATGTTGTCTGGGACTATACTCCGGCCTGTGATAGTCCGTCTCAAACTGCACATGGCTGCCACCATCTCCACTAATCATACTAGATGAAACATTCTTAGTAGTTTCTGACTAAGGAGTTTCTTGATTAATTCCTTTCCCCTTATCAGAATCTTGTTTTTTATTCATGTTGATAAGAATATCCAACTTGGCCGATATGGTGTCAAACCTGTTATCAACCGATTTTCTTAAATTGTGGAGTTCCTTCTTCAACCCCACAATTTCTAATGCTTGCTCATCCATCACCGCATTAAGAGATATAAGTGTCATTTCTCTTGGAATGGCCATGTCAACACTTTTAGGATCCCAACTCAAATAAAGCAAGTTGGTTTCCTAAGCTCTAATACCAAATGATGCGGAATCAAATACAATATATATGCAAAGTACTAGCAGCAGATCCCAAATAGAGATAATATCCTAGATAAACAATTCTGGAAATTTAACCCCAGTGGTAATTTCGTAATTTTTCAAAAAATGAAAAATTTACCAAAATATCCTTCTGTGCGTTAGAAATTTTTGAGCTTTTGGGAATGTTCCAGGCAGACTTTCAGGGTACGCTCCTCCAAATTTCGTGAATTTATGATATCTCTAGCTATTTAAATTAGAAAAACCCCAATTATGTATAAGTGTTTTAACGGAGAAATCAATGGAAAATATGTATTTTGGCTATCTCTTAGATTCAACAATGAGTAAATATGCTAGACTTTAAATGAATATCAATCCCACATCAAAATAGTGTTAAAATATAACCCAAATTATAATCAAATACTAACAAAATCTGATCTGTCCACCCACAGCCCACAGGTACTGTAGTCGATTTCTATAGG
>JAOXJP010055383.1:0-15853 GCA_025762735.1 Platanus orientalis | reverse complement strand
GTTTTCCCCAAAGGTGGATTCCTTGGGTTGATTCAAGCTTAGTGGAGGCCAAGATCCCCTATTTTGGGTTTAGAAAAGCTTCAAACCAGGTCTTTATCTTTTCTTTTTCTCTTTTCTTGTTTCCGCTACAACACTTTGAATTTTATTGATATTCTTGGCCATCATTCTACATCATCTTTGGTATCATCTCTATTGTGCTGCATCAGTATGCTAAAAAGGATTTGGGTTAAAGTAGTGAGAAAATACATGACGGCTTATAAGTTAATGGCAAATATGGACCTAGATGAGGGGAATGCTTGAACAGGATTCATGTAACTGACCGCAAGTAGTTTTCTTTTTCTTTTCTTTTCTTTTTTCCTTTTGATAAAAGAAAATAGATTAACAACTGAAAGGAGAAGGGGCATTACGAGATGCCTAATTCTCTACATAGAGGAGTTTCCTCACCCAATTTGGGTTGAAGCAATGAGAAAAGACATAAGGGCTTATAATTTAATGGAAGATAGGACCTAGATTAGGCAAATGGCTGAACAGGATTCATGTAGCTGACCCCTAGTTTTATTTTCTTTTTCTTTTTCTTTTCTTCCTTTTGATTAAAGGAAATATATTAACAACCAAATGGAGAAGGGGTATTATGAGATTCCCAATTGTCTACATAGAGGAGTTTCTTCACCCAACTGGAGGGAAATGATGCCACAATTGGGCTCCTGAGATAGCTGGCACCAATTTTTTAAAATAAGGCTTTGTTGAATCGAGCTTAGCTTCTTTTAAATTTGGTTGAAATGCATGACACTGAGCTTATTGTTCTCCTATCAATGACTACTATAACAAGACTTGTGGTTTACACATAATAACCACCAACTCTATAGATGCACTTTGATTACTACACTTTTTTTCTTTTTGATAAATTAAAATTTCATTAAGGGAAAAGGGATGAGAAATCCCTAAAGGCTACAAGAAAGCAAAAGCAAACAACTAAATATAAAAAAAAAAAAAAGAGATCCCCACTTCCTTTTCAAATCCATCGGCGAACAATCCCCCATGATCTTACAATTTACACTCCAAAGCAAGCCAACTCATTTTCCCTACAAAAAATATTGAATGTCGATTCCTTGCTATCCTCAAACACCATTTTATTTCGATCAAGCCAAATGAGCCAATACACTGTCGGCAAACAAGCTTCCAAAGAGAGCGACCTTTCAAGGAAATCCTTTCTAAATTCCAGGAGGCAATTAATGAGGCAGCCCTTCTAGGAAGCACCCAAGATAGGCCTATCTCCTTTAGCAACAAATCTCAAATCTCCATAGCATAGAGGCAATGAATGAAAATATGATCTACACTCTCCGCATCCCGGATACAAAGGGAACAAACATTTGTGAAGATCATACCTCTGTGCTAAAGTAAATCAATAGTAGGTAGGCGGCCCTTGACTATAGTCCATATAAAGAGCTTCACTTTGGAAGGGGTAGGAGTCTTCCAGATTAAAGACCAGATTTCTTCCTTCTCTACCTCCGCTCAACAATAACCCCTATATGATTTGACATAAAAGATCCCGTTGCAAGAGACGAACCATCTAGGGCAATCCTCCACCTCCGGACATAAATGAATAGAATCCACCCCATCCAACAAGTTCACCGTGTCCTGGATTTCTCAATCATTCAAGCCTCTTTTGATATCAACATGCCAAACCCCGCCCTCACCTGACACCACCCAACAATCCTCAACCTTTACGTCCTTATTTCTGGCTAAGCGATAAAGATTCGGCTATTCCAACATGAGAAGTTTTGATGAGCACCACCAATCCACCCAAAATCTTGTTTTAGAGCTTGAACCCACCTCCACTTTGATCCTTTTTTTGAAATCCTCATGAAGATTCATAATTGGCTTCCAACAACCACAACCATAGGGTAGCAAGGAGGTTTTAGTTTCCCAATTGCTAGCAAGCCCATACTTATCCGCCATAACTTTATGCCATAAGCTCTCTTTTTCCTGACCAAATTTCCACAGCCATTTAGTAAAAGGTCTTTATTAACATCACTAATCTTATTTATACTCAGACCCCCAATCTTCTTAGGCTTGCAAACATAATCCCAAGCCACTAAAGCAAACCATCCTCCTGTTTGCCTTTACCCCAAAGAAACTCCCTTTGGCACCTTTCAATTTCTTTCTCAACCGAAACCGGAACCGACAAAAGAGAAAGGTAGTAGGTTGGAAGGCTAGCCAACACCGAATTGATTAGAATGACCTTACCACCTATAGAGAGCAAACTGCCTTTCCACCCTGCTAATCTTTTCAGAATATGACCAACCATCGGGCGCCAAGGGGCCTTGCTTTTATATGGAGCACCCAAAGGGAGACCAAGGTAGGTAGTTGGGAGAAAGCCAACCATACAACCCAAGCAGTTAGCCAGGCTACCAATTTGCTGCACCTCACCCACAACAAACATTCTACTTTTCTGCAAGTTCACTTTTAACCCAGAGACAACTTCAAAACAACGAATCACACATCTAAGATACATAATCTGTTCCATTGAAGCTTTGCACATAAAGAGTGTCATTGGCGAATTGCAAATGGGACACCATTAAGCCATTATCACTAACTTTGAATCCTTCCAACAAACCACCAATAAAGGCCCGTGTGAGAAGAGCACCAAAAGCTTTGACCACTACTAAGAAGAGAAAATGAGAGAGAGGATCTCCTTGTCTTAAACTCCTCGATCCATGAAAAAAGTCCATCGAAGAACCATTCAACAATATCAAGAAGTAAGTTGTTCCATAGCATTTTTTCATCCATCATCTCCATTTGTTACCAAAACCCAGTCTTCTCAGCATGTAGTCCAGGAGCTTCCAATTTACTCTATCATATACTTTTTCCATATCCAATTTACATAGAATCCTGAATCCCCCTTCTTAAAAATTGCATCCAAGCACTCATTTGCTACTAGAACACCATCTACACTTTGTCAGCGAACACACTCTAACTTGAAGAGATGACATCCTTTAAAGCCTCTTTGAGATGACTGGCGAGTGTTTTGGAAATGATCTTGTAAACATGGAATAAGAGATATGTACATTGCATTACTCCCTAAATCAAGAAAATCCCCATCATGGAAATTTCTCATAGTATCCATGATATCATCTTTAACCACCTCCTAACAATGCTTAAAGAAGCCCATAGAGAAACCATTAGGCCCAGGGGCTTTGTCATCCTTAATACTACAAAACCACTCTTTTAACCTCAGCTCAAAAGGACGTTCAAGCCACGATCTCACATTAGCCGAAATTTGATTGAACTAAACACCATTCAACATCGGTCTTCTCATACCTGACTCCTTATATAGCTTCATAAAATAAGAGATAACGTGAGATTTCAAAGGGTCTGGCTCCACCTCTCGACCATTTTCATCCACTAAGGAATGGATTCTAGCAAAGTCCACCTTATGAAAAAAAAAACGCATACTCTTGTCGCCCTCCTTTAACCACCTCACCTTGGGTTTTTGTTTCCATTCAACCTCTTCAAGGAAAGAAATCTTGGCATATTCATGTTTTGCTCGATCCCAAAGGTGTCTCTCGCTGCTTGAGAGACTCCTCTACTCCTCATTAGAGTACCAGAAAGTAATTTCCTCCAGAAGCCGTTTCTTTTACCATCAACATTGCCGAACACCTCCCTGTTCCATGTTCACAGCTTGTCTCTAAGCAATTGTTAAATACTAACATTCATGTTTACATATTAGCCTTAAATAGGGGTTATAAAAGCAACGTCCTATATAGTGCAATAATTGATTTTCACGGTTGTAATAATTCTGTGTGCATAAATTGAAGGCTTTGGAATTGACGCAAGTCTACCAAATTTGTAGTTCTAAATAATCAGTCTGCCTTGATCATAAACTCACAGAGTCACAGTTGCATATGTATATAATGCATAAGTTGTGACAGATCTAAAAGAAAGCATACAAGAATTTAATGATTAATTGCTGCACCAATGAGGAATACCTGAGGAGCCCTTGTTATGTTAACCTTAGATCCAAGCCATGTCTTGCACCATGAAAGAGAATGGTACGGTACCTGCTAATGGATTTCCTTAAATTTATTGAAGAAGGAATACACATGAAATTTCAGAAGTTGAGTGCAGGGGAAAAAGTAAACCACACACATATAGATAATGTCCTATACTTGAATACAACATTACATGAACAATTTTTTAGCATACCGTATCATCCCCACTAGCAACTCCCGGATTCCCACTAATTAAATTCCCTGACCTGATAAGAATAATAAGAATATCCAAATGAGAGATCAAATTACCTACAGCAAGTCATTTCGATTCCACATGATATAAGAAAGATGATGTGAAACCACTTGATTAACAATGCAAGCAAAAACTGCTAAAACTACAACTCACATTAGTTTCTTTATACATTTATATGTATGTCAAGCTTTGAGTTATTATGTTCGGAATTACACCCACATCAGTTGAATTCTTGTTTATTGGCCTTCATCCTACTTTTAGAGAAAAAAAAAATCTCTCCTCTTTATGTCTTCAAAGCCTGCCAAGATGTAGCACTCAAGTGCACCTAAAGTTTTAATCTCATGTCCAGCCTTTTTTTTAATTAATGTGCATAGTTCTATTTTTATTTCTTTCAAATTTCTAATTTAATACTCCAATATGTATTGACATGGTGCTAGGCTGTTTAGGTTGTCTTCCATGTTGTTCTACCTGTCTTGTTTATGATTTCATCCTATTTTGCTCTATAGTTTTTTGTTTTATAAGATCTTTGAATGTAAAAAATACAAAATCAAGTACTAATCCATTATTCATCGGTAAGGATCTGTTGTCCAATCAAGTCTTCTTTGCTATGATACCCAAATTAACCTCTACACCCATCAGCTGGACAAGAATCCTCACAAGAAAAGGCTTCAAGCTGCTGGGACCAAGGCAATATCAGACCATAGTCACCATATTCCCATACAGCTGCAGGTACTCCTGGGTATACTTTCTACAGAAATCAGCCCCTCTAAACGTAAAGCTTTTCTGTGCTTTTCTTTTAGGGATTTCTCTCCCTATGTGTTGACAGCCTAACTCTCTCAATTCCTTTTAAATCTCCATCTATTTGGCTGGTTTCTTGATGAACTAATCCTAGTTCTTCAATGTTCATCTGAAACCTCTGCAGTAGCATACTCTCTATATAATTTTATATACTTATCCTTCTACGTTGACCTAAAATTTTGCATGTATATACATCTTTTTACCCATCTTTTAGCCTATAAAGTTTAGTACCCATATGACACCTCATCAGGGGTATTTTGGCAATTTCACACCTGCTGCCCAGATTTTCAAGAATCTGACCCAGCAGTATTCCTTCACATATTGCTCCTCCTTTCTCTTCACCAATCCCTCTGAAATTCTGTATTCGGATACTCTTGACTCTTAACTCTCATAGGACTTGAGGTTATTTGGTTAGGCCTATATTCTGTTCTTGATCATCTAAGTTCTGTCGTCACTTCTGCAACATATATTGACCCACAACAGCAGGATCAAACAGCCCTAGGCTATCCTACATAAGATTTTGGTATCAGAGCTTTCATCCTGCACCAAAAGGGTTGCACCTCTTCACTAGCCTAACCTCTTTTCACGTGTGTAATGGTGAAAGTATTTGGTTCTTGTCAGATCCTTGGTGTAGCGCCATCCCTCCTGAAGGGTTATTTCCTGCATTGGCTTGTTTAAACGTGGAGGGTTCGGTTAAGAACCATATAATCAGATCTAGCAGCTTCTGCACTTGGAATATTCAGTTTAGAAGAAATTTTAAAGGTTGGGAGATCAAGGAGGTTTCAAGGCTTTTGCAAAGACTAGACGAAGCCTCCTTGAGTAGTGAGTGTTGGGATGAAACGGTATCTGCAGGTTGAGCTCAAATCGTATGAGCTCTGGATGGATGACGCGGAGGGAGCTGGGGTTTTTTCCATTACTGAGAGAGCTAAAGGAAAACCCCACAATATCTCCTTTGATGCAGCCCTGTGCTTGAAGATAGTAGCATTCCTAGAAAAGGCAAAAAACGCTAGGGATGATGTGGAACTTGGTGATACCCTGCAGATGGAGAAATCTACGATTATTCTGAAAAGGGGATCCAATCCAATAGCTTGGGGTGGTTCATTCGTATATCAGAATGGAAGAAAGACCATCAGAATGAGTCAATAGTTGTGCCTGCTGATCTGGAGTATTTGGGATGGTCTAACATGGCTTTGGTTCTCCGGCAAATGTTGGAGGCTACGAAGAGGATGAATGGACCACCTAAGGATTACATAAGTATCGAGGCAAGCCGGGGTACTGTCCAACATCGTTTGGATTGGGATCATGATAAGGTGAAGAGCAAGGACATGCAATGGGTGTCTACTCTGCAAGTTGATGTTTGGGGCATCACACTTGATTGGGGAAAGATAAGCTCGGAAGTCTCTTTGGCTCTGCATGGGAGCAGAATGATGAGTTTACAACTTTTTCCCATTGGTATTCTGGTAAATAGAGCTATATGCGTTCCTGGGTCCCAGGGGGAGACGATTCAGCTATTAGAACTTGGGATGATTTCCATGGAGGCAGTGATGATTACAATCAGGCGAGTATCTGAGAAGTCTTATAGGGTGCCTCATTCTTTCCTTAAAGGGGAAGCTTGGATATGGGTGTGGGGCATCCCTCCACAGAAGTGGAATCCGGATCTAGGCAAGATGATTGGTGATAAATGTAGAGAATTTCGTGAGGCAAAATGGAGTAAGCCTTACCCACCCTTTTGCATTAGAATCGGTCCTAGAGAGTTAAGTCGAATACCCCGCTCTATTCAGATTATATGGGAAGGTGTAAAGTACGATATGCTGGTGGAAGTCAACTATCACTGTGATGCCTCATCTCCCTCTGGGTAGTCGTGGATTTCCGGTGCAAAAGAGATAGAGGAAGCACCTCTCAGGCAGCCTGTGGTGGAAGGCGACGAGAAAAATTACCATTTTGCCCATCATGGGTGCCATAATTACGATTTGCCTAAATCTGAGCGGCAGTATCAAAACTCAAATTTTGAAAAAGGGGGCCCTTCTAATCCTATGGATTATGGGCCCAGTGCTTGTAATGGGCCTGACCCCAAACAAAATGGGCCTATTAATAGTGGGTATAATGGACCCAAATCTCATCATGTTTGGGTTCCTAAGATGGGGGTGGCATCGAACCAAGGACCAAATGTACTGAACCAACCGTAGGTGGACCAACTTCACCGTATTGACTCAGAGGGTAATAACTTCGCAAATAGGGTTACAACTTCAAAAACAAAACTCATTTCAAAGTCCAAAGCTTCAAATGGCAATTACAATGGAGACAATGTAGAGGAGGAAGTCCATATCGATACCCTAGGATGCAAGCGGGAGGTTGATATTTTATTTGAGAATACTTGGATCCCTATTATGAAGGGGAAAAGGGGGGATGGATCCACTTCTATCGAGAAAGGCAACGAGGATGCTTATGTTGGGGTGCAAGAAGGTGTGAAATCAACAATGATGGAAGGTTCTACTCCCCTTCTCCAGCATGCGGTGATGAATGAGAATGGTCAACACCACAGCTGTATCTGTTCGTCCGGCACGCCAATAAAGGATAGATTTGGTAATGTTGGGGTGCCAAAAAGGGTAAACTCAACAATGATGGCTGTTACGCCTCTCCCTCTTCAGCAGGCGGTGTTAAATGTGAACAAACAACATCACAGCTGGAGTTGTTCGTCGGTCACGCCAATAAAGGATCGTGTTGGTGGTAGCTTGGAAAATAATGTAGTAGAGGAAGAGGGGGGCGACTGGTATGGGGATGATGAAATGTCCCTAATTCTGAAGGAGCTCTTTTCACAACTCCTTTGGGTGGAATGGTTCAAAAGGAGGCTGCATCTCGGTCTAACAGAGGCACAACAACATATTATCTCTCCGATTATGAGGAATACTTATTGTAGGAGGACAATGAAAGATTGGATGGTCAGACCGAGTAATTTGACATGTATCAGAGGGAATCTATTCAAATTGTAGAATCTTCATCTTCCAATGGGCCTGTTGCAGCTGATGCAATGGTCTCTCAAGGTTTATCGCCTGAGGGGATGGTGCCAAACTCTGCTAGTGAACTGGAACATCACTCTAACCCCAACCATAGTGTCCTACCAACAGGTATGCCGACCACTAATTTAAATGATCAACATCTTCCAACTCTTACTAGTAGAACTGGTAACTTGAATTCCGTTATTCCTGTTGTTGCCTCTGTGTTTTCGGGTCCTAACATTGCAAGACCTTATTCGGAGTGTTGGTCTCTATCTCTTACTATAATGGAATCCCACATTAGAATGGTGAAGGGTAGGGAAGGGACTGGAAGTGGTGAAGTAGATGATGGTGGTGGCAGTAGGAAGAGGCTAAGGTGAATGGGCCAAGGGATTTTGCTGAAGATGGTGATGACGACGACATGGATAGGTTCATTAACAAGATGGGCTTTATCATTAGTGATAATGATGGCAATGAAGTGAAACTCTCCAAATACCTAAAGTTAGCAAGCTCAAGGGGTAAGGAGAAGAAAGTGGATAGGGGAGTTAGGGAGTTGAAAAAATTACAGTGGGATATGAATGATGGCATTAAGGGTGAAGCAAAATACAACCAAAAGAAGTGGAAGAGCGGGATCGACCATGGTGAACTCATGAAGATTATGTCATGGAATGTTCGAGGGTTGGGTGGTGTTGAAAAAATGAGGAACGTAAAAGTGGGTATTCTGAATTTTGGCCCTGACATCTTTGTAATCCAGGAAACAAAACAAAAAAAAAAGATATTTCTCCAAGATTGGCTCGTTGGACTATGGGCTCGGATCTTTCGGAGTGGTGTTTTCTCCCAACGATGAGTACAGCTGGGGGTATTATGTGTGCCTGGAATCCGGTGAATATTGGTCCCATTGAAGAGATCATAGGTTGCTTCTCAATTTCAGTTGTATTCAAAAACCTCCAGAATGGGTGCGAATGGTTGTTACGGGGGTGCATGGGCTTGCCTCTATGAACAATAGAGAGGCTTTCTGGGAGGAGCTCAAGGAGTTGAGACATAGATGGGATGGTCCCTGAGTGATCGGAGGAGACTTCAATGTGATTATGTTTGTTAATGAGAAAAACACTAGAGGTAGGATTACTAGGAATATGCGTGATTTTGAGGAGTTTGTGAGAGATGTTCATCTCAGAGATATTCTTTTGTGCAATGCTAAATACATGTGGACAAATGGGTAGGAGAATTTAATTCTAAGCAGGCTAGATAGATTTCTGGTGACGGGGGATTGGGAAGAACTCTACCCTCAATTTTTTCAAGAAGTTCAACCTCGTCTGACGTCAGATCATTGGCCAGTGGTTTTGAATACTATGGTGTGAAGTTTCAAGCCGAAACCTTTCAGATTTGAAAATGCGGACCACTCATCCTCTTTCAAAGGGGAATTGCAAGCTTGGTGGAATAAGTGTCATGTTGGTGGTTGGGGGGGGGGATTTCGATTCATGAAGAAGCTTATGTTTGTTAAAGAAAAGCTAAGGACTTGGAATAAGAACAGGTTTGGTATCCTTAAGGACAAAAAGGAGATGTTGTGTTAGGAGTTGCAAAACATTGATAGTTTGGTAGAAGATGAAAGGGGTAATATGGATGATATCAAGTCTAGAAGGAGAGATGTTATGGCTGAGATGGAGAGGGTCCTCAAAGTAAAGGAGATGTTTTGGCACCAAAAAACGGTGTAAATGGCTGAGTGAAGGGGATGGTAACACAAATTTTTTTTATCAAGTGGCTAATGGAAAGAATCGGAGAAGCTTGATTACGAACCTGATGGTTAATGGTGAAGAGGTTGTGCAGTTTGAGGAGATTGCTAATGCTATTATTTCATTTTATGAAAATCTATATAAGAAGGAAGATATGATGCGGGCCAACATTGTGAATCTCTTTGATAATCAGCTCCCTGATGATAAGGCCCATGACTTAGATAGGCCGTTTACGGAAGAGGAAGTGAAGGAAGTTATTTTTGGAATGGATGAGTCTAAAGTTCCTAGTCCGGATGGGTTCTCTATGTTGTTTTATCGAGAATGCTGGGAGATTATCAAAACAGATCTTATATTGGTGTTTGATGAGTTTTTCCATAGAGAAGAAATGTGCAAGTCAATGAGATCAACCTTCCTTGTCCTTATGCCAATGAAAGAAGATGCAAGAGGCATGGGTGATTATAGACCTATCAATTTGGTTAGCAGCCTGCATAAGATTATCTCTAAGGTGTTGGCTCTTTGACTAAGAGGGATTATGGGTTGGGTGGTCTCCTCTAGGCGGAGTGCATTTATTTAAGGGAGACAAATCCTCGATAGCATTCTTATTGCAAATGAATGTATTGATATCAGAAGAAAAGGAAGAAATAAAGGGGTGGTTTGCAAATTAGACATGGAAAAAGCTTAGGATAGGGTGGATTGGTACTTCCTCTTTTGGGTCTTACGGAAAAAAGGGTTTGGAAACAAATGGATCTATTGGATGGTAGGTTGTATGGTGGACCCTTTCATCTCTACTTTAGTGAATGACACCTCCAAAGGTTTCTTCAAATCTTCTAGGGGGTTACGCCAAGGGGATCCTTTATCTCCATTCCTCTTCACCTTAGTGGCAGATGGGTTAAGTGTCATCCTAAGAAGAGCAGAGCATGAACAGTTGATTGATGGTTTTGTGGTGGGGGACGAGAGGCTAATGTTGACTTACCTCCAGTTTGTTGATGATACTATTCTGTTTCTAAAAGCGGATTTTGAAAACATCCGGAGGATAGGGTTGTGCCTTAAAATCTTCCAAGCTATATCTGGATTGAAGGTGAATATGTCAAAAACATGTATGGTGGGGATTCATGTGGAGGAGGACAATCTTACCTCCATGGCAAGGATCATGGGATGTCAAACTGGGAGGTCGCTTCTACAATATTTGGGTATGTCTCTCGAAGGAAATCCCAAATCTGTTTCTTTTTGGGACCCGGTGGTTGAGAAGGTTTCAAAGAAGTTGGCTATGTAGAAGCGTCCCTATAACTCCCTAGGGGGGAGAATTACGTTGATTAAAGCAGCCCTCTCCAACATTCTGGTGTATTATATGTCTATGTTCAAGATGCCTCATAAAGTGGCCCTTGTTGTGGAGAAGTATCAACGCGACTTCTTATGGGAATGGGGTAGACAGAAGAAGGACCATCTTGTCAAATGGGAAGTTGTAGTGAAGCCTAAGGAGTATTGTGGTTTGGGATTGGAGAGAATGAAAGAAAGGAATGTGGCTCTTCTGGGGAAGTGGTTGTGGAGGTTTTCACAAGAGTAGGGAAGCTTGTGGCATTTCATTCCTCGTTCCCATTTTTTGTGTTGGAAACATATTATTCAAGTCCCTTCTTCTACCCTCACATTCGGTTTATTCTAGGCAATGGTTCTAAAATCCATTTTTGGAAGGACCTTTGGTGGGACAATTCCAAAATAGAATTGCCTACCCTAGGTTATTTCGCCTTGCGTGTCATAAGAATGCTATGATAGCAGAAGTGCTATCCTAAAGCCTTCATGGTCTATTGTGGAATCTCCCTTTTTCCTATGACCCCCATGAGTGAGAGATCCCTTTAGTAGGTCAAATGATGGAGGATCTCAAATTGGTTTATATATCGGGAGAGGAGATTGATTCTTGCATTTGGTCCCCTTCCTCTAATGGCTCCTTCTCTTGTAAATGTTTTTACTCGGTTCTTGTTGGGATTGATCAACCTCACCCTAGCCCGGTTCACTATGTTTAGAATTTAGTAGCGCCTCCTAAGGTGAAGGCCTTCTCCTGGATTGCAGCTTTCAACAGGAAAAATACTATGGATATCCTTCAAAGAAGACGTCCAAGTATGGTCTTATCTCCCTCGATGTGCCAATTATGTGGTTGCGATGCAAAATCAGGGGATCATATATTCATTCACTGTAAATTTTCTCACAAAGTATGGTGTTATTTCCAGCGATCCCTATCTATATCTTTTGTTATGCTAGAGTCTGTGGAGGCCCTTTTGTTCCAATGGAACAAAGGAGATAAAAGGGTTGAGGCATGGTCTTTTTGTCAAAGCTCTTTGGCAAGGTATAGTTTGAGGACTTTGGAAATAGAGAAATAGAAGGGTATTTGAGGACAAGAAGAGAAATGTTTGGGCGGTGATTGACTCCATCATTTGTGAAGTTAACTCTTGGATGTTCATTAATTCGTCTTTTAAATATTGCTCCTTAAATGATATGGTTAGGGACTGGATAACTTGTATCTCTGTTTGCCCTCTTTTAAGGATCCCTCCTATCCTAGAGTGGGTCCCTCCGTGTGAAGGGAAGTATAAGGTGAACTTTGATGGTGCCTCTTTTGGAAACCTGGGAACGGCTGGATATGGTTATGTATTACATGACTCGCATGGGTCTACCGTTCTTGTGAAGGGAGGTCCACTTGGTATATGTGATGCTAATCATGCTGAAACTATTGGATTATTGGAAGCTTTAAGAATGCTTAAGAGTGGTGGGCATAATGGGTGTTATGTGGAAGGGGACTCTATGATTGTTTTGAGCTGGGGAGAGGGCATATACAGGTCTTGGAGACTTCACCAATTTATTTATGAGATCAAGGTTCTATCAAAGGAAACCTCTACTACTCTTCAGCATGTTCCTAGATGTCAAAATACGGCGGCTGATAGGGTTGCTAAATGGAGTGCTTCACAGCAAGTGGCTTTCCTAGGGGGTCAAATGCCAGAGTGATACTCTTTAGAGTATGGGGGTCTCCTTTTGGCAGCCTTGGTGCTGTCTTGTATTTTAGTTTTTCGTTGTTTTGGTTCCCTTGTATTCTCCCCCCCCCCTTTTCTTTTTCCCTTTTCTAATAAATCTAGTTATTCATAATTAAAAAAAAGAAGCCTTCTTGGGAAATTGTAAAAAGCGGACAGAAGAATATGGAAAGCGGATGTCTAGGGTACTTTTTCAGTGAGATCACGCTTCCTTTTTCTCATCCAAAGGGATCAGGTTTCTTTCCCTATGAAGTTTATATGGAAGTCTTGGTCCCAACAAAGGTGGCTTTTCTTATTTGGTTGGCATATTGGGATTGGGTGCAACCACTGACCTCTTAATTTCAAGAGGCATGCAGATGCCTAATAGATGCTTTATGTGCTGCCAGGATGCTGAATCCAGCAGTAACTTTTTTCATTCATTGTCCCTTGGCCTCTCAAATATGGTGGTTCTGGTTGCAGCGATTTCAGGTGTGCTGGGCCTCTCCAAGATCTATCACTGATCTCATCTCTAGGTGGAGCGTCGGTTAGTACAGCCCTTAATAGAGGCAGGGTCATTTGGAAATGTGTTCTGTTGTTGTTTGTTGGTAAATCTAGGGTGAGAGAAATGCCAGAATATTTGAAGACTCAGTATCTCATATCTCAAGTATTCAAGATAAGGTGATGGCTAATGTATTCTCCTGGTTTTTTCTTTCTCCATTGTTCAAAGGGGCAGAGATCCAGGATTTGTTTTTTGAGTAGATTCTGTTGCTTTCTTGTAGTTATCGGTCCCCTTTCAAAAAAAAAAGAAAAAGAAAGAAAGGAAGAAAGAAAGAATAAAAACATCAATGTGCTCAAACATATTCGATAATTAGTCCATAAAATTATTATCCAAGTTTAGATGACACTTGCCTCGAGTATAAAGCTCCTTCAATCTCATAAATGACATCAGTTATGATCCAGTTATCAGGATATGGTTTGCCACTAGGTGCAAAATAATATCCAACCTGTTATACCAATTGCCAGAATAATATAAATATATAGTTAAAGGCAGAACTGATAAGAACGACTACAAATCATTCAATATTTCATCTGTACTGCAAAGAAAAAGAAAAATCCAATGAACATTAACAGCAGGATATTAAACACCACTATGCAAATAGAATATGGTGCAGAAATTACTTTGATCACCGTCCAAGCTTAGATTTCTTTGAGGAACCAAAGGAAAACCTCTAGCAAAGTCTCAACTTATGCAACATAAAAGTTGAAAAAGGAAGTCATAATTAAAGAAAGCCAACAGTAAATTTTTTATTCAAAATTTGTACTCCTCTTTTGCAATATTCTAAACCTTATATAAAATTATTTCCCTAATCCAAAGCAAGGTTCAAAATGTCGGTGTCGGTGGAAATGTCAATCAGGCCAAAATAAGACACATATCAAAAATATCGGAAATATCATAGAGAAATATTGTAACAATTGTGGAAACTTAGGAAGCATATTCTAAGCTAACTACATATGCACAAGGGAACAAATAGATTCATAAAAAATAATAGTTTATTTTAGTACACTTGTATTTTAATATTCTTTAAAAGTGTGCATACATACATAATGGTTGACAAACATATTATAATCTAACCGTAAAAACGTAAGGAGACAAGTAGATTCTCTTCATTTTCTTCTTCTCTTCTCCTTCCTCTCCCTTCTTTTATTTTTTTTGGAATTTATCATTTTTCATATAACTTTTTATCATAACAACATAATGTCGGCATTGGGCAATAATACACTGTGAAAGGGGAATATTCGCACAACACGTCAACATCGCACATAATGTCAACCAAAAAATGAATTTTTATATGTACTTAAGGTTTCGTGTTGGTATAGGAATATGTCGTATCAGAAATGTCGGGAGACATATAAGACATTGGATACCACAATCCAAAGTCATAAAGACTGAAAGAATTCAAAACACAATAAAAGTCTTAAAAGTTATTCCCACCAAAAGTATATTACAATTTTAACATAAAATTTTAAACAATTCTAAACTAATTTAAAGTTCCTATTTGCAATAGAACTACAAAACAACTTCGAAAATTATTTTAAACACAACAAAGTAAATAAATAAATAAATCCCACCCCTATTAAAATTTTAATTAGAAACATAAATAGCCAAAAATAATAATATCCACCACAAACTCACGTTGTCCATAAACTGGCTGCAACTTGCTCAAATCATGTCCAAATAGTGTGATCTTGGGCTCATTGGAAAGGTAATCAAATAACCTTTCTAATGAAACCAAAATCAATGAGTTTGGACAAGGAAAACTTGAGACAAAAGTGACAGAAATATGACTGGTAAAACAAGGTCTAGATTCCAGACTTTGCAACCCATCATGAACCATGTGTTCTATCGAGGTTTTTTTCATACCTTTATGATTTTCGTCAGCATTAGAAAGTTTGATGCAGCACAATAGAGATGATACCAAAGATGATGAAGAATGATGACCAAGAATATCAATAAAATTCAAAGTGATGTAGCAAAAACAAGAAAAGAGAAAAAGAAAAGATAAAGACCTGATTTGAAGTTTTTCCAAACCCATAACAAGGGATCTTGGCCTCCACCAAGCTTGAATAAACCCTAGAAATCCACCTTTAGGAAAAACTACTCCTGATTTTTAGACTTCACAAAGGGTAGAATACACTAGCCAAGAGCTAGAAAGCAAAAAAAATCTTTTTTCATCAATTTCATTCATTCATTGTAAAATTGTAGGGAAGGGTTGCCTTTAAATAAGCTTACAAGCTTAAACAATTAAAAACTTGTCAAAATTGAAAACTTCCTAAAATTCTTAATTTACTAGCCAAGTTTTCTTAAATATATAACTAAAAACTCACTTTTCTAAAATTAAAACAACCAAAACTTAAAACTTTGTAAGAAGAAACACTATTCCCGTTTTTATTGACACCCCTTTGTAATTTGGTCATAACTTTCCCAAATCACATCGGATTTGCGAAATCTTGGTCTTGTTAGAAAGGTAACTGAATAACTTATCTAATGACACAAAAATAAGCCAAAAAGTCAAGTTTTGACTTTTGAAAAATG